>ML119678.1:122192-189791 GCA_003788565.2 Ascobolus immersus RN42
ACGTTGACTGGGGACTGGCCAATGCACCCTCACTTCATCGATATCAAGGTCAAGAAGGGGAAGCGTGGTCTTGGGGATGGGGATGATGAGGAGGATGATGACGACGCCGGCACTGGCACTGTTGCCAGGCGTACCAGCGCTGTAGCCAAGCGTCCACGCATCAGAGGAGGTTAAACGTCCTGTATGGTCGTGCATCCGGCCCTGCCGTCCTCGTCTGGGTATCATCTGGGGTTCTTTTCTCTTTTGGGCTGTTGTTCGTCTCATTTTGGTATAGGTTACTGTTTATTTGGGCTTTTACGTGGGTATTGGATTAATTCGGTTATTGGGTCATCGGTTATTGGGTTATTAGTTGGTTTATTCCTCGTTTATTGGGCTAGACGTTTTCCTATTCTTTATTGCCGTTTATAGTTAGCGTTGTGCAATTACACTGTTACCCCCTCGGTCTCGCGTTTCCCGTGCTCAGTTCTCGACTTCTCGCGTAAACAAAGCTCCAGTGACATCCACAGGTATTATCCACTCCCCAAGAACCCCAGACAGCCCCTAATCGTCCAACAGGGAAACTAAATGGCCTCTGACTATCAACGCCTCGCCGACCGCATATTCGCCGGATATCTCGAGTGGGACTGGAGGGAGTGGCTCAAGAGTAATGGCAGGTTCTATGACTGCATGTTCACGCAAAACGTGGATGAATGGTGGAATCTGTACGAGTTCGCGCGTCAGATGTCAACAGCTGTTACCCGCAAGAGAAAAAGAGAGGAAATCAGCCAAGAGGATTCAACAACCCCCCCCCCCGCAACGAGGCCTCGCTGGGCCGTTGACCTGGTTGTCCCTGACAGTGAGTCGGACGAGGAGGGTGAGATAACCACCACAGCAGCATCCACGATCCCCCCAACACCAACCCCACCGCCTCAGGAAGAGCAGGTTGTCGACGCCATGGTTCAAACCGATCACCGGCCAGAATTCGCCGTATGGGCCCGCCAAATCGACCATCCTGTGCCAGATTCGGACGAGGATGACCTCAAAGATGACCTGAGTGCTGTAGGGGTTGCTATACACCTCGAGGGCATCCCCAGGGTCAACGCCTCCGTTCAAACGAGAAAGGTTCAAGACTTCTCGAAATGGCACCTACTCCTCGACAGGGGGTGTGCAACCGAAGTTCTGGATAACTCGGCTACTTTGCCGTTCTAGGGAAACAACAAAACGACTACCACCATTCCCAAATCATCACACTCGCTTACACGCTGTACTTTTGCACCACACTACACGCTCCTTTGTTTACTGTATAATCTACATCCGTGTCCATCACGCCTCATTACAAGGTACTCCTACTCAGCACTCAGTGCCTGTCTACACGTATCTAACAACCGTCCAAGGCAATTTAAAGACCAACCAGCACCAAAACAAGACCATGACGCGCCCATTACGCCAGCAGGTAATACGACCCCCCCCCTCTCAAGCTTTAAGCAGCTCCCTAATGCGTGTACAGACCAGCAAAAGCGGGATCCGGTGTCCTGTCTGCTCAAGGGGCTATCGATACCAGGGCTACTTGGAGAACCACTTGCAGAAACCTGAACGCTGTAAGGATAATTGGGAGGCAGAGATGCCCAGGCAACTCAGGATCCCGGACGAGGAGGAGCAACAAGTACAGCAGCAGCCCTCCCTCCTCGGTGCCGCCGTGGGGAGTGGAGTACCTGAGGAGCCATATCAACGCAGTTTCCACACCACCTACCGCCCTACAGCCATTCTCGCTGGCCAGACCCAGGCGCCGCGTTTTGAGGAAGGGCTGGGCCCATCCTCACCCCCTCCCACGCCATTGTCATCCCTTGCCAATCCCCTTGGCTCCAACTTCGTCTTCGACCAACCCCGCCAAAATGGACGTTTTCAAACCTACGAGTTCCCACGCCCAACCAAGATTATATGGGACAAGGCACACAAGCTCTCGACATTCGGCGAGGACAGGAGTATGTTCCTCTCCGACGATTACAGGGAGCACAACGTCTGGTTCCCATGGTCGTCCGGGCAGGAGTTCGCCCTCGCCAGATATTTCCACACCTCTGCCGCGTCGAGACTCGATATCGACAACTTCTTCAACTGGGACCTCGCCGCAACGCCAACTGCTGGACCTAGCTGTTCTGCGGATGTGCAGAGGGACGGTGCTGGGCTTTTCTCATCTGGGGAAACTTATCTGAGGAGAATGGACGACGCCGCACGCTCCTTCGGCCTGCTCAATTGGCATGACAAGAGCTTCCCACCCAACAAGTTTCCAGGCTTTGCTGAGAAAATCGAATACAAGGTGAGGGGTCTTGTTGACACCCTGAAGGGGTTGTTCTCACAGCCCCACCTGGCCCAGTACACGACATATGTCCCTCAGAGGTGGTATGACGGCCACCACAGACGCATAATCGGCCCCGCCTATACAGGAAACTACTGGTATAGACGCCACGCCGAGCTACAGCGAAGGAAACCAGGTCATTTCTTGATCCTCGTGGTCTGCCACTCCGACGACGTGGAGTTAACCAGATACAACGGGGACAAAGAGATGAACCCCCTCAACATTTCCTGCCTCAACTTCGACCCAATCGCCCGCGAGAGACCGTCAATGGGCGCTATCAGAGCTATAGCTCTCCTCCCTTCAAGGCTCAAATACACTGGGAGTGAGACTGACGACGAGAAGCTCGCCCAGCGCCTTCGTGCCAATGAGCTCCAGCAGGAAATTATAAAGGAAATATTCAAGGACATCGAGAAGTTGGAGGACGAGGGAATCGAAATCGTCTGCCCCGATGGTGTTAAGCGTTGGGGCCATCCAGTACTCGCCGGTTGGATAGCAGACTACATGGAACTGACCAAGCTCTTCTCGCTTTCAGACAAGAGCTGTCCTGTATGCTTGACATCAAAGAAGGAACTCGAGAGCCATCCCCTCCACGCCGATTCAAGACCCCTCCGGCACGATTTCCAAGAACCCCTGGATTTCCACATAAACAGATTCCGGCGATATCAAGGGCAGTTTGAGAGGCTCATCCGGGAAGGCAAGGAAAAGGAAGACGACGATTTCAACAACGCCAGAAAGAAAAGGGATAAGCACAAGAAGAAATGTGAAAAGCTCTGTGCCATTCCTGTCAAGAATGCGCTCTGGAGCATGCACGGCGTTACCCCCCATGAGCTGTGGAAGCCTGATCTCCTACACACCATGGACCTTGGAATGGTGCACAAGATTATGAAATGGGCTATCCAGATCTTGCTTGGGCTCCCCCCACTCGCACAGGTCTTCGATGTACTCTGGGTCCTCGCAACGCACCACCCCCACTTCGACAGGAAACCGAACAAGTCCTGGAGGCGATTCAAACAGAAGCAGGGGAGCGAATCTCGAACTGCCGCCCACATTCTGTTGGCTGTGCTGGAGGTGACTGTGGAATCCTTCAAGCCAGAAATGAATACCCCCGCCGCGAATTCGAGCAAGCAGGCCAGGGAAAGAGCCATTTTCCGGGATGAGGACTCCCAAGTTCTCACCTCAGAGCTACAGGAGGCGCTCAACGGGGTAGCAGCCCTTCTAGACTTCCACCGCTTCTCCTATTAAGACTACCACAGCTACGGCGATAGCACAAACGAGGAGGATAACGACAAATTCGTGGCCGCCGATAACCACTTCATGGAAGCCGCAACCCTACAGCAGATGCACCTCGCCCTCATCGAATTTTTCGATACAATGGACGTTTTCCGGAAATACAAGGCTCTCTGCACGAATAAGAGCGCTGGAAAGGCTGAATCCAAGAAGGCGGTCGACTCCATCCGGGCCAGATACAAAGCAACTCTTAAGACAAAGGCCCTGGCCAAAAAGCAGCCCGCCCTACGCAGAAGGGAAAAGGACGCAAGGGATGACATAAACAGCAAGAAGAAGCTCGGCTGCCCCAAGCTCCACATGATGAGCCACTTCTGCCGCCATATCATGGAGGATGGGACACTCAAACCCCTATCTTCTGCAACAAATGAGCTGTGCTTAAAGGTCTATAAGGAAGGCTTCAACAAGAGCAACAAAGACCTTTACGTCGACCAGGTTTTTAAGTACGTGGCACACCGTGATGTCATGATTCTAAAGATGGCCCAACTTCGCCATCTCCTCGAGAATGGCAACTTGGACGCGGAAGTCCGGAGGGATATCGAGAAGTATACTGGTCTCTACACCTCCCCAAACGAACGCAAAACGGCCAGAGCAAACATCAAGAGGCACCTCACGCCAAAGGCAAAGCTCGAGCAGGCCGAGAAGAGAAGGCAGCAGAGACAGGACTTAATGGAGAGGAGGAGAGCTCGAACTGAGACGCTCGCCAGTGACGAGTTCTACAAGCTCCTAACCGGTCGTCCTTCCGGCTCAGACGAAACCAATACCCCCCGCAACGATACCGAAAACGACAGGGACGAAGAGGACCAAGGCCAACCGCGAACCAGCACTCTCGAGGGGAGCTATATCTGTAGAGGCGTGGACTTCGATAACCCCTTCTACACGATAAAGCCACAGCACAACACCCCCGCAGGCTGTCAAACCGGCGAGGAAGATCTCGACTTGGTCAACACCAATAAAGGCACCCTAGCACCCCGCCCATTAGGCCACATCTTCATACTGGCACAGCAGAGTGGGGATTTCCCCATCAACGACGTCGCCTCAGCAGCGGAAAACCTAGACAAATACAGGGGGATTCCATCTGACGAATTCTTAGCAGCCCTGGAGGAAGCCATGTCTGCCGAGAACCTCATTCGTAGATTCGCCGTGGAGGATCTTAAATCCCTGGAAGTCGTTCCTTATACCCAGCTCAACATGCCCCGCTCGATCCCGAGATACCCGCGAGAAGACGACAAGGAAAACTACATTATACACTGCACCCCTCCTGGGCACAAGCTCTATGCAAAAGATCGGCTACGACGCAACGATTTCGTTGGCTACCGTTTGAAGGACTCGCCATCACCGCTCGCCAACGAACATGTGGGTCGCTGTGAGCTCTTCTTCAACGTGCGGCTCTGTAGAGACGTTAGAGGGCACGAAAACAGTTTCGAGAGGTCATTTGTGGCTGTTAGGCCTACAGAGTATTGGGAGCCGACTCTGGAACAATCAGCCAGGCGGATTCACAAAGTGCGTTGGACAGACAGAACTGTGTTGATAATCCCAATGGAGTGCGTTATGAGAGCCGTCTCAGTGGTTCCTATAATCGGCCCGTACAAATGGAACGATGACTACAATCCACCAAACACGGACGACGAAAAGGAAGCCTGTATACGCATGGCGAGAGGATTCGTGATCAATAACCGGATAGACGCCGAAACCTTCAATATTTACACTTAGTTAGGCAGTAGATAGACGCTATGTAGATAGACAGTAGAATTGACCAGGCCAAAATACTTATTCGGCAAGCCGAATGGTGGTTTGGCTGCTCGGAGCAGATTTCACTGCTCAGGAGAAGCCCCATTAGAGCCATGGTGCTCAGAGCTCGAAAAAGTGATCAGATCGGCTCAGAGCTGATCTGAGCAAAAAAATTGCTCGTAACAACAACGTTGCCCCCTGATGTGCAAACTCCCTTCTTTTCCTTCAAATTCTCCCAAAAGCCTGGTGTCGAATATCGTCAAGTCGTAGCAGCGCCGCCTTAGTGAAGACCGGAATTGGCTTTCCCCTACTCCGCCACCCTCGAAGTTAGCCTGCGTCATAAGGAGTATCCACAAGCCGTCGGTCCTCCCAGAATCTACGATCCAAAGTTGTACGGCATACCCATCCACCAAGTCTATCCTTCGTCCCTGGCTGAACCAAACAACCAAAAATCGTAGAGTCCTTGTTGCATTGAGGGCGACCGGCGGTTCTTTGAACTTCGGCTCAGTATTGGCGATAGACTACTGGTATTGTATTATTTGATGCTGAATTGTCGGTCGAGGGTGAAGGCAAGAAAAAAGAGAAGTTTGTTTGCAAAAGACCATATGTCGAGTGATGTTGCGGCTCCGTCGGTCGGGAAGCGAGGAAGCTTGAAGCTGCCATGTGTTCTTGGCAGGAACGGCGATGCAGTTGACGGAACCGACATTCAATCTCCATCTGCAACAACATCTCACAACAAAGCCACCACAACTCGCGCTTCACCACTCTCACGGCTAGACCGCCTACGACATCGAAACAATGGCCAACGCCGGGGGCCCTGCCCGCCAGTCCGATCGTATCGCTGATCCCCTCGGCACCAGGAATTGCACCATCCTCACCGGCGAACAGAGATGGGTCGGCTACGGCCTAGCACCAAACGAGACTCCTTTCAGATTTCCGAAAAACCCGCCGATCTTCGGTAGTACGCGCTCTTACAACATAGCCCGAGGTCCAGCAGCCAATAACCCCGACGATCTGGTCGTGATGTTCGTTCGTCTTCACGGAAACCTCACCAGGGACCAGGAAGACGAGCATTACCGTCAAATGTTCGACCGCACCGCAGAGCAGGATGCATTGGGAATCCGGGGTACTGGGATAGTGAAAGACGCGAGTAGCGTCTGTACTCCGCTGCCTAATACCCCCAAGTGGCTCTGTTATTATGCGGTGTATCCCAGAGGTATGGAGGCTGTTATTGGTGGCGATGCGGCGGTAAGGGTATACCTCGTTAGGCCGAACACTGCTAACATTGCGAAAGGTGATGAGGTGCTCAGTCGTGAACAATGCGAAGAAGGCACAATGCGGAACTGTGAATGGACCTACTTGGGCCCACGCCGCTATCAGCAAAGACCGTTGGTCTCGCCCAATCTTTGATAAAAGTGACTTTAACTATCGAACCCCAAGAGGATTCGAACGCGGGACTTTGGGTGGTGACAGACACTTGTTTGTGGTAGATTCTCCTTTGGAATCTCCACAGCATCCGGTATGTTTAGTTTCTGGAGCTGGGTTTTCGTTTCTCTAACAGGAGTTTAGGAATACAACGACCCCCATGGCAACAGCCGCCTGAAACACGGATTTGACCTCTACCCTACTCGGACGCCTGGTGTAGTGAATGTATGGGACCATCACGCCGACGAGGTTGCTATCCTTGCTGCTGGGTTGAAGTATGGTGTCGCCCCCGCTGCTAAAATTCACTCGGTAAATGTTTTCCCTGAGGGGGAAGAGGATGGGGCCTTGGCAAGCGATGTGCTGTTAGCATTAGAGTGGATTGAAAGAACCGTGAAAAACGGCGGTTTGATGAACAGCGCTGTGGTGGTTATACCAATCGAGGGCAGTGATCAAGATGAAGACCTCGCTTGTCAAGATTTCATCGAACGAAGCCTGGTGCCTTTGGGCGTTGTTGTTGTTACTTGTGCAGGAAATGGCAATGTGAGTACGTCTTGTTTGTATCCAAGACTTAATATGGTGGATCAGTCCAGGAACACTGCTTCTTGCCTCGCCATGCTTCTCTGTTATTTCGGTCCACTAACGGCAATTTAGCGCGAGATGACACCTCAGGACCCAATGTATCCCTTAATGAGCGATGCTGTTATTGCCGTTGGCGGAATGAACTGTCATGGTGAATGGTGGGGGGACAGATTTGCGGCGCCGGTCGCACCTCCAGGTGACCAGCCCGTAGGGTCAAACTGGGGAAACGGTACTTCCATACTCTCGCATGATACTTGCAAATCCTACTTACTTGACGCTGACCCTTCTCTTAGCCGTCACTCTCGCTGCGCCCTGTGAAAACATACCTGTGCCGTTGGCAAACGGAGTGGAAAGATTAGTCACTGGAACCTCATACGGTAAGATACCCACGGAAACAGTCAGTTTCCAAAGAAATACGGATGAAACATCTGACAGTTGTTAGCTGCCCCATTGGTCGCAGGATTCGTTCTTTGCCTCCAGACCGGGTTGCATCAACATGCCGAGATCCTTGATGCCCTCATGCAGAACCATACCAGGCTCCCACCCAGGAACTGGGACATGCGTGTCCTTTCCATCGATTAGACGTTGTTTTAGGCGACGATTAACGCTGTCCCGGTTGGTTGCATTTCCACATGCCTGCTTTCTCCTCTTCTTCCCAGTTTGCGATCTTCTCCATGCATTTACCCTAGCTACATCGCCCTACTCATCTGCCGCATCAAATCTTGCCCTGCCTCCCTGACGCCCTCTACACACTACATAAGCGCTTAAGCATGGATATTGTGGATGCCCTTCAGCGAGCTTTCTTGAATCTTCTTCATTCCCCCAGCCTCCAATGCTCTTTGTTTCATGATGCACGATCTCTCCCAGCTAGCAGCTCCTTATTCTTACACCCGTTTGCATCTCTCTTTGTTATCAGATAGTTTATTGTTTTCGAATGATCAGTGTTTAAAGTTTATGCTTTTGAATTGGTCGTATGTCAGGGACCGGGCTTGATTCGAACCAAGCCAGGACCATTGCACGAACTACGTACATAGCGAACAACCGATGAATTGGGAGGACCGTCTTAATATTATCGCTGACTCTTTTGTATTCGTCTTGAACATGCGTGATTCTGTAACAACGATTTTGAAACGGTTTTGTTGCTATTTTGATATCGTCTGCCAGGTAAGCCTTCGTACCGTTGAGGTCGCGAGAGGTCGCGATCGTCGCATAGGGTTGTAGATTGTTGTAAATATTGAAGTGCTGGAATCCATCTATGTTATTGTGAGAAAGCCTTGTTCCGCTCCTGTAAACGCTACGATTTTCTAATGTCATGTGACTGTACGTCATTCTCGTCCTTGTATCGTATTAGAGTTCTTCCACGCCTCGGAAGGATGCTTCTGTCATGACAATGGGTGACGGTGTATGTTTGTGATTGCAGATATTATAGTTCCGGTGGAATCGTTTTACATTACGCCGTTTGGAGGGGTTAAGGTATGTGCCGCAAGTATATATACCGCTGTGGTCCCTTTTTGGTATTGATATTCTTGCTACCAGGTAATACTCGACTCTACACCGAACCTGTCTCATCACTGTATTTTTATTACGACGACATCAGCACTCGTCGCGCCGGCCTGTTCTTTGGGTGGTGCTACTTGTCACCGGTTACTTGTGAACTCAGATCTCGGGTGTGCTGGTTCGGCTTATCAGTGTCGCTGTACATTTTGTGTCCGTCTTACAGTTGTTGTGAGACGCTGTCAGTTGTCGGTATAATCTCTGTGGTATCACCTGACGGTGGCTTGTGTGTGGCGGGGGAGTGGCTGTGTTGTGGCTTAACCGAGCACCGGTGGTAGGGCTTGCCCTTTATTGTTAATGCTTGTGGGTTTCTTTGTTTAACAGTTTTAGGGAAACGCAGTCACGTATACCGCCGCTTCTTTCCACCCTACGGTACGGCGTGTTGTTTGTATAGGTGTTTTTTGCACTGTTTGGGGCCTTCGTCTCGTCGCGTCCACTTTCTGTTTTCGGTTACTTCTTTTCCAGTTCCTGAATCTCGAGATCTCGCTTCGCGCCTCGCGTCAATCGGTCTACTGCACGGACTTTTCTCGGCTACTTCGTCCCGTCCAAGCGATCAGTCAACATGAGCCAAGCGACGACTGCGTCTAGGGAGCTTGTCCGCACTTCCCGTCATCAAAACCTCCCGAAAAGACGCTATTTTGTTGGAGAGCGCGCTCTTCCAGACAGATATCTTCATATCAGCGATGCGAATATGAAGAGAATGTTCCTTCCGAATCCAGATCCTTCCATTCCGCAACATGGATATGCGTTAGTGAAGTATCTTCGCTGGATGGAGAACAAGGCGATTTTGAGTGCCGCTGCCGATGATGAGGCTCGTAAGGCACTTGAGGAGGCCGAAAAGGATTTCGAAGGTGTGTTTGTATATCCTTTTTTCGTGTCTAGAGCTGACTTATTCTTCAGAAGACATGGAGCGCTCACAGTCGCAGTCGCCTCACGGGCGCGAACGTTCTAATTCGTCTTCTCGTTCTCCGACTTTGTCGCCTGAGCGCCCGTCACAGAAACGCAAGGCCCAGGAAGAAGATGAAGACTTCGACATGCTTTGCCACAGCGAGGACATCAATATCCTACAGGCATTTGTCAAGAATCGTCTTGCCTTTCGCATGTATTGGAAAGACAACATTATGCTTGATACATTGATGAAGGATTGTCTTGGGATCGACTGGGGCCATCCACAGTATGACAAGATTCGAAACAACGAAGCGCGGAACCGCGATACTTGGCAAGGTCGCATTTTGAACCATGCTCACGGTTTTGCCGCTCGGTTCGCCATCAGCGACAAGGGCAAAGCCTTGATCAAGGAGAAATACGTTGGGTAGGTTCCATCATTGGTCGTGCTGGTGTCGTTTACTAATGTTATCTGTAGAAAGAAGATGACTCGCTGGGTCAAAACCCCGGACGGAGAGAAAGAAGTCATACTTGAGCTTGTTCCCAGCAGCGAATTTCCGGTACATTATTCCACCCTCGCTACCGCCAAAGCAGTCTTCGCGACCTGTATGCGCTCCATCGATCAGTCTTGCCTGGTTAAGCCGAATGGAACTCCTTCATTCTTCGGTGATGTGCTCATCAAGAAAGCCGTCAGTCTTATTCAGGTTGAGTTGACTTACATCATCGAATGTTGGATTGACGACGAGACTGGAGAGTACAGTAAAGACGAGGGAAGCGACCATTGTCGCAATATCGGCACTCACATCAAGTATCTCGCCACCATCGACCGCCTTACTTGCTACCGGAGGTCTCTTCCTACCGATACTGGCGAGAGCATCACCGTTGGAGTTCCCTTTCCGATGCCCGATCTATGCTTTTTCGAGGTTAGAGGACGCTCCAAGAAGACCAAGGTTTTGAGTGCTGGAAACAATGCCATCTACCTTGGTGCAGTTCCAGAGGATGAAGATGCTGAGGGAGGAGGTGATTCACCAGATCCCAACGACATCGTCCGCAATGTTCCCAAGGGCCAAGCCTAACTGTGTCTTTGCCATCAGTCACTTTCCATCTGTTGGGTTTGACTTGAATGTTTCCTTCTTCTGTCCTGTCTGTGCATGCAGATTATACTCTGTTTGCTGCTTGGCTTTTGTCTTTCGGTTCGGTGGGTTCAGGGCTCTCGGTTGAGTTCTTGTCGGTTGGCGTCATGATTCGTCTGTTTCCTCTGTTTATATCCCCTTTTAAATGTTCGCATACCCTCTTCAGTATTACTTTGCGTGGTAGTGGTAGTAGCGTTGAGCAAGTTTGATTTTCCTTTTTCTTTCTGTCTGAATAGTTAGTAGTGATGGGTTGTAGCGATGGAGTATAGGCAGGGTAATTGATATTGATAGTAATAGTATAATCTAACTTAATTACGTTGAGCAACGCCTCTTTCATCAATCCGTTGTGTCGCCTGATTTGTATCCATCTCTATCGTGATCCTGCTCACTCTCAAGCTCTTCGTAATAAGTACGGTCTTTTCGGTCCTCCAGTAGGCGCTGCATGGTTTTTGTCTTCTTCTGAGCTGTAGGTATTGATATGTCGTTAGAATCATAATATTATCACGGCCAGAGAGCCAGCCAATAAGGAGTATTGTATGAAGGGTCGGTCGGGAAAAGACGAATGTACTCACGTCTTTTGACAAGAATGCCAGTTGTAGATAGAGGAGGAATCTCCTCGATTTCGTCATTGTAGCGCACGCGCTTCTTGGTGTGCTCTCCATCGTTTGTACGTGCTCTGCCTATTGTCGCGTTATTTCCTGCAACTCTCCTTCCGTTCCTGTGAGCTTGAGAAGAAATACCTCCTAAGATCTGACCAAGCTTCTGTTTTGTTTGTGCCTGCGCCTGTCCAACGGTTGTGCCTCCCTTTGAGTCTTTGTTTGCCGGCTTCCGACGATTAGGATCAGACAGATGATCTTGGGCGGTGCCTGTGGTAATACTATTTGCTGATGCTGGACTCTGTGGGTGATCTTTATTTTGGGTGGTTTCGCTCGGTCTGTACGCTTCTTCTGGCTCCTGTTGGGTCGTGCGAGTGGGTATATACAGTCCTCTTATTGGAATCTTGTCCTCGCTGACCTCGCGTTTGCCGTAGATGTCCTTCTCGACCAGCCATTCGAAGGTGAAGGTTCGATTATCCCTGCCTCCTTTCATCGCAAATGGTGCATTGACTTTGGTGATTGTACCGACGACGAAATGACCGACCATTATGAGGTCTCTGATAACAAAGTTCGAAGCCTCGAGACGTAGCCATCCTACTGGTGCTTCCACTTTCCCATCTGGAGTCAGGCCGTTGACAGTCAGGCCGAGCGTGCCGTTAGAGGCGATACCGGGGACGATGATGTATCGAGCGTATGCGAGAGGATTTGTCTGTGTCTCCATTGCAATGGATTCGTCGTTGCCCACTTCTATTCCAGTTGAAAGTGAAGGTTAGTACTAGTGCTGCTGGTGCTCAACGGAAACAAATTCAAGTCCTCAAATGGCCAAAACGGATGAGAGAATGAGAGAGAGGGGAATGCTGTGCCTGGGTTCAGATGGGCAAGAACCAATCCATTCCAGTGCCTCTAAATCATTGGAATGAGGAGATGAACTTACTGATTCCTTCTGTTATCCCGCTGTGCATAGATTCAGACAAACCACATCCACACAGTGCCGAAGGGTCGGCTCGAGCAGCACATAGGATCTCTATGAAGTCGCTGAGTGTATTGGCCATACTACCGATGGTTTATCCTCCCTTTCTCTTGCTCAGCTGGTAGAACCTAGTCGCCAACTCTCTATTCGCCTGCCTGCCTCACCTAGCAGTGACTGAGAGCCAAACAAACAAAGCCTCCACCAGTTCTGGGGCCAAAACCCTACTCTGGAATGTTCCCCCCCCTTCCCGATTGAGTGTGCAAGCTTGGCAGTCACGCGTACGCTATAAAATCAAAACAAAGACTGTCTCTTTTCACAAACATCCTCTTTGCATCCCACAACTGCAATACTTCTCCCGACAGACCGACTCTACTTTTTGACGATTATCAGCGACAAAATGACAATGAGTGGCCGCTATAGAATGCATGGTTTGTTCTCCCATCCTTTCAACTTCAGTTCCGACGTTGGCTATTCCCATTGCCGTTGCAGCACGGTCGCTTGTGGCAACCATGGTTTGTTTGGTCGCTAACGGTTGCTGTTTACGTAGGCTCGGATGTTGCATCTGCTTCCGACAGATACCCCTTGAGGCGCATCGCTCGAAACATTGCTCTCGGAACAAACGGCCCTGCCGGTTCTCCAAGCATTGGCTCTGTGGTCCAGCTGTCTTCTGAAACAGAGCAAGTCCTTCCTGTCGCTCCTGATGGCATGGATGCGCAATCTGTAAACAACAATGGTATGTTCACTCCTAGCCTTTTGTTTTGTTTGTTTCGCGTTGTTTGACTACCTCTTGTTCCTTCACGATACTTTTACATTTCTTTTCTTTTCGTCGCATGTATGTTTGCACCTGAACTATACTGACGTACATGGATTCTTATAGGTCAGGCAAGCTCTGAGATTCACGTTGATTCGGATACCAGTTCGCTCACTGAGCTTGAGCTGGATTCTGATGATAACGTTATCGAGAACAATACTACTGGCCATCTTCAACCTCAAACTGTTACGCCTCGCCCTATTTCGCTGACTTTTATCGACTTGAATTCCTTCGGAGACACTTCTGGAGTTCCACAGTCACAGCCTGCTGAAGATCAGCTTAATGTCGTCAGCAACGCCCTCCGTCAGAACATGGAGGCTAACGCGAGTACCGATCGGTTTCTCAGCACTCTCGACAAGGACATTAAGGACATGTTGGGCCATGTTATCCAGCACGCCAGATCCAACCCTGGGCACTGGACAATGCAGCTTCGTCCTGCCACTATGGCTGATGGGATTCCGGAAGCTACAGGCCGTGCTCATCTCACCAACAACGGCCAAGGTGTCGCTGCTGCACCAAACCCTACTCCGGTAGTTGTGGTCGAGGACACGCCACATCCAGAGAGTGATGACGCCACTTCCCACGTGGGCAACTTTCCTGACGGGCGCGACGACGATGACGGGACCAGCCTTCCTCCAACCGACCCTGCCGACATTGATTCCGACATGGAGGATGCCGACGCCTCAGATGCCGACTCTGTCTTTACCACTGGCGATCCATCCGAGAGCGAGAATGAACAAGAAAACGGTGTCATTGTTTACGACCCTTTTTTGCAAATTCAACTCGCCCAGGAGAACGTGTGCCTGTTGGCCTTCCCTCACGAAGGAACTGCTAAGTTCTTCCGTAAGTACACGCCTATCCTATCTACCTGATCAATGACTAACGTGTGTTTTCAGATAACCCTGCACATTCGGACGTTGGCAACATCTACCCAAAGTTTCCCCAGGTTGGATTCAGAGTACAGTTGATTTATCGCATTACGGCCAGTGGCGATTTCAATATTTCCGCCAACATCAACCGCCCGTTCTCCCAACGACCGAATGTCCTCAAGACACGCACCGTCGGATGGGTCAAACCAAGAGACTGCTCTCGCAAGACCCTTCGTACCCTCTGTGGAACGAAGCAGCACTACATCTATGGAAGCATTACCTCTGTCTACCAGAGAAACTACTTCAGACGTATGATCACCGAATTCATCGTCGACTGGGAATCTGGTCGTAGATGCAGCTTTGTCTAAATCTAGATCATGGATTAGCCGCTTGGATCTTGGTCTGTTTAGATACATATCCATTCGGTTTCAGTCATCCGGTACTATTATAATAGTTTCCTTTCGTTATACTTTGTCTTTAGTAAAGCACTCATTCTCTTCGTCGTTTTCGTTTCGCTTATGGGTTGGGTTGAGTTGCTAGGATTATTCGGGTTGTCCAGGTTAGGACCGGTGCATTGTTTATGGGAGTTTTTTAAAGGAGAGATACAAGGGAATTTAAAGGATCTCGATTAGTATAAAAATGTTCATTAATATGTTAATGAGCTGGTTACTTCATTGTTGAATTCGTTTGTCTTGTGATCTCTTGTCCCAACTCAGTGGTGCAGATAAGCCAAAATCGAGGGTGTTGGCCAGTCCAACGAGGCGCTTGAGAGGTGCTTTGTTACACCAAAATTTCCCCGCTTTTTTTTTCCCTTCTCGCAGAATTTTGCAACGTTACACTAGATCTTTAGTCAGTATTTTTTTTTCGTCTCACCTACGCGAAGGCGTCAAGCGAGGGGCCGCCAAACTTCTTCATCCCTTCGCCAACTATCACCAGATTTCGGACGCTCCCACCTTTACCTCCACCAACCCAGACGACTGTACCGACCCCGACCACTACCTGTCTTTTCCATACACCCATCACGTTCAGGACCCAGATTAATTCTGTCCTTCTTCTGAGAACATCAAGCAGTCATTATCCAGAATGCCTCGCGCGAAGAATTCACCCGTCCACAAGAAGTCAAGTGGAGCCGCCAAACGCGTCAATGAGGGATCCGCTACTCCTACACCAAAATCACGCTCTCGGCGAAATATTTCACCGTCCCCACTACCGTCTCGGGCTTCAGCATCTTCGCGCTCTTCTTCGAAGCGGAACAGGGACGAAATCGAACAGGACGACAGTGCTTTGGCGGACGCAGGCAATGGGCGATCTCACTCTCGTCTTAGCGATACTTCAAGGACCCCTGATCGCAGCAAAAGAACCTCTGTTCACGGGCGCACTTTGTCGAATGGGAATCTGGCAAGTGGTTACAGTGGGGAAATGGAGCATTCGCCAACTGGTACACAGCGGGTGGCACATGGTAGCCTCCACCCCTCTCCTAATTCTACTGTTTGTACCCCCGCCCCCTACTCTACAACTGAAGGCACCGACAGCCACGACAAGCCCCAAAATTTAGCACATTCTAACAGTGTGACTCTATAGTGTCTGGCAAACCATCAAACTCCACAGCGATACGCGACCTGGGAGACGGATGATTTCTTCTTTCCAGGTTCTGGACAACGGCGGCCTTTACTACAGTCTACTTCACCCAGATGCCTCCATCCAAACACACCTACCCACGACCACCATCGATTATACCAACAAGACAATGACGCGGACAGAGTCATGGTGTCTCCAGGTATTTGGACAAACCGCAGTCGTCCTTCTGGTCCAGAGTTCACCTGCCTCACCCAGGCCATCGACAGTGTGTTTGACTCTGATATGGACGGCATTGGGATCGGAGCAACAGTGGCCGACTTTGCCGGTGACGCTTTCGATGTTCAAGACATTGTGGATGCACTTGAGAGTGAGGAACAGAGGCTGGCGAGAGAGCAGCAAGAATTGTCGGAGGTGGACGACAGCGATGCAGAAGCGGAGGAAGTCATTAGACGAGCCACCGTGTTGGAGGAAGAGGAGGAACGAGAGGCCCGTCGGCCGAAACGTGGTCGCCAACCTGCTGCAGAACCGCTTCCTGAATTTGTTCCACAAGTCTATCTGAAGGATCCGGCTGGGAAGCAGGATTCAGTACGCGAGGTTAACAAATCATTGATGGCGATCTTCGTCTGGGTCCACGATCATAATATCTCGCTTTCGGCCTACAACAGTCTGGTGCAGATTCTCTTGAAGGACTGGTTTTCCGCAAGTAAGTAACGCAACGAATACCAATCTTCGATAATGTACTGACTTTTCACAGCCGATATCCCTTTATCGTACACCACGATTAAGAACCTGCGCGTGGAGCTTCCGACACTTCCTATTTATGCTGCAGACATACCAGTTGAGGAAAAGAAAGGAGATTCGTCCACGAAAGAAGTTACAACTGGTTATTTCCACAAACTCGCTGAGTTGATGGAAAGTCAAATCAAGAATCCGCAGCTCTTCCCGCACATGCATCAGGGTCTTGGACTAGAAGTCGACAAGAGTTCCGAGGCGTATCATGGTCCGATCTACAAAGAGAGTATCAAGGCCGCCATACCTGATTACCCAGTCAGACCAAAGGAGAAAGGATTAACTGATGCGATGGTATATCCTGGTTCTTGTTTGATGCTCGGACTTTCGTCAGGGAAGATGCCAGTGAGAGTCACCGGTGTTTTCAAGAACAAGCGCTCCGAAGATATCAAGTTGTTCCCAGAATACAAGGATGCAGTTTGGGCTTCCGTGAATCCGATCGTGATCAGAAAGAAAGATGTCACGAGATTCCGGTTGAACCCGGTGCCTCAGAATGCCCGATCGGAGGAAATGCCGTTTGAGTTCCTCGATGGTGTTAATGATGACGGCGACCTGGAGGCCGGGGAACACCAAGACAGTGAAGAGGAACAGGTGGCACCCACGGAAAAGGCAAAAAAGAAGCGCGGTCGAAAGCCGAAAGTCGACCCGATGAAGGAGAACACAGAGTTGGCAGAGAAGTTTGATTTGGAATCCGTGAAGGCCGGATCGATCCGCGGATACATCATCAACCAGACCTATCGGATACCAGTTGCCTGCCTGGGAAAACAGGCGAAAGTGAAGATCTTCCGGCACAAAACCGTCGAGGACCACCAGATCGAGAGCGAGCAAAAAGATGTCCATGAGACTCCATTCCACGTCAGGCAGATGGTGACGCCTGAAGCAGGGTCTACACCAGACCAGCTACTGTTGCTGGAGGCATGGCGGCAACACCAGCACGATCTAGCAACCTCGCACCTACGTAAACGCGACAGTCGCCTGGCGGACGATTTTGGAGATAAGAACACTTTCACCAAACCCACAAATGTCAATACTACCACCACTCGTAGACGACGTGAGAGGGCGATCAACAAGATCCGGGTCGAGCGACTTGTTCTTACTTCACACCTCCGCAAAACATTGGCAGAGGATGAGATTGAGAAGGGTGAAGTGGACCTAGACGAACTATATTTCGACAAGCCACCCAAATCAAGTACATCAACCGAGACGCGCCCCAGTGACACTTCAGAGGCAACCACTTCTGGCGACGGAGATGTTACCATGAATGATGCTCCTGGGCCCAATCCAGATAGCGAACACGCACCTGAACCTCCACCCCCAAACAGACAAAAAAGAAGGAGAAAGGTGTGTCTATCGATCGACTTCTACACGGATAAATTCGGGATATTTAGAACGACTCATCGAAACTCGGGTGGTATGTATATAACAATCCTCAATCTAGACTACAAGGACAGGGATCAGCCCCGAAACCACTTATTGCTCGGCTTCACACCATTCGGAGCCTCATTTGAAGATGGGGCGAAGCCGGTTGTTTTAGAACTGGCTCGGTTAGCTCGAGGTATGATTCTCACTCCACAACCAGTAGCCGTACTGTATTATTACTAACCGTTAATAACAGAAGGATTTGACATGACATTGCCGGATGGAGAAGAAGTGACGGTATTCGTCAAGCTCCTCTCTATTTCTGCTGATATGATGGAGGCGAACGCTCTTGCATCTGTCAAATCTCCTACTTGCATCAGTCCTTGTCGTTTTTGCGAACTTCCGAAACTCTTATTCAACGCCAATACCATACGAGAGAAGTAAGTTACCAATGACCAGTACCGTTCATTGGGCTCATAACTGACAACTCACATAGGGAGTGTGTAAAAATCGAGCGACTTCGCCAGAAATGGTTCTTCGACGAGCAGATGAAAGCCACATTAACCGTGAAGAAACAAAAGGGCGTTAAACGAACCGAGTCTATTATTACAAGGTTCGGGCCAGCAATCAACCCGTTTGTTCAAATCTCGTTGGACATATCACACTCTGAGCAGAAAGGAATCGGTATGTATCCACGGCTTCACCCCCTCGTCACTTTCTCGCATGTTCCCCGACTAATGAGAGATTTAGGCGAGCTTTTACTGAAGTACTTGGCCGACCAGTTCTTCTCAAAGGAGGGTGCCAAAGAATATACTCGGGTGTTGAGACGGTTTAAATTTCCACCAGAGGTATGCCGAAAGGCCAATTTTGCATATCACGTCAAGTATTTGAAAATGAACGAGATTACTACGATAATCGCCTGCTTGCCTTTCATGCTTCAACGAATGCGAGAACGGAAGGTACGTTTTGACCCAACCCCTCAGTTGTACCCACGCTCGATCTCGGTTACTAACCCAATTCACTCGAATTTGATCTGTTATAGGTCCCGATCTTCAAGCAGGCAACTATCACCACGATGAACGCTGATCGAGACGAGGCAAACCAACTGGATGCATCCCGCCTGAAACAACTGCTGATTGTTACATTTCTTGCCGTGGCAAAGGCAAACAAGCTTATCTTCAGCAGAGAGATCGACTTGTGCACCGATGAGAAAGGAGAGGACGGCTTCGTCCGAATGGCAAAGGCAGTTGCCGAAGCTCGGATAAGGATATACGAGGTGCTTGCTCCACTCGAAAAGGTCCGCAAGAAGAATATCGAAGAGTTCAACCTCGAAGTCGACGAGGCATATGCGGCAGACCGAGAAGCAGAAGCTGCGATGCTTCGAGACTTGGAGAACGATCTTGGGAGCGAGACAGACAGCTCAGTTGGCTCGGCGTCATACAGTACAGATACATCAACAGGCGGGAGACGGAAACGACAAATAAAGAAGAAACGCCTTCCGACCAGTGTCAGCGGACTGCCAAACTATCATAACGCCTGTCATATGATCACCAACGCTCGGAACTACGGGTCAGGCTTGAACACAAGCTGTAGCGTTGGTACGTCTTCGTCAGATCCAGTCCAATGTTTTTAAATAGTTCCTTTCCCCAACTACTACTAACCAATTTCAATATTACGGAATTATTACTGACAAGAGGCTATGAATCAGGAGAGATCGTACATCGAGTCTGGAAGAATCTCGTTCCTCACACCAACTACGTCGAACTCGATCTGGTATTTTGTCGCTACTCCAACACCATGATGGCTATTCGGGCCCTACTAGACGACTGTTATCCCAAACATAAATGGAAGGCTACGCTAGATACCCTCAGAGACGAACTCCCCACCCTTTGCACAGGATTCTTCTGGGGACAGCAAGCAAGGGTCAGCGAGGAAGACGGTGTAGCCTCCAACACATCTGGACCTGGCGCCAAACTGAACATATACCACGGCGAAGAAGACAAAGCCAAAAAGAAAAAGGAAGTACTCACTACCAATTCGGATCGAAACTAACATCATTAATCTAGGCCAAGATTCCCAGACATCAAGGTTGGGGCCGAGGTCGGAGCACAGACTGCCAATTCAATGGGCTACCCTACCAATATTGCAGTGCTGCCAGATTCAGACCGCCATATTCAACGGATTCGGGCTTCTTATAAGAACTATGGATTCCCTCGACCAGAAGAAATAACACTCAACCATTCATACAAATATGGCGGCTGCCTCCAATGGTGGGAATGGATCTCTCTATTCGATACATTATCGGAGCAGAAGGTGACCTACCGACCAGGTACAGTATTGGAAATCAATTTCGAGGCAAGTTAATTCACATTCATTTTCAGACCCACAATGTTTTTATTTCGGGTTGTATTAATCATACTAATCGGTGAATGCTCATACACAGAAAGGGCTCACCTTTACACCTGCCTACGCCGAGATTTATGGAATATGCACCCATCGCAATATCCACACCGACAAAGACTACGTTTTCTTCAATATCCGGTGGCTCACAGAACTCGAAGAGAAAGACATCAAGTTCGGCAATCTACCGAAATACAAGATTTCACGACCGCCGCCCGAAGTGGCACCAGCAATCGGTGAGTTACCAGCCAAGACGGCTGTTTGCTACTCCCGCCTCCCGCCTTCCTTACTGACATCATGGCTCGTTCTACAGATGGCGTACTGGAGAACAGAATCGACGATAACAATGACGACGAGGAGTTGTGGTTCGACTATGTGAGTTATAAGCACCTCCTAATCCCCTCCTCTCGTCTCATCCATCCAACGGCCAGAACGAACTAATCAGCCCGAACCACCAAACTCCAACTAACACAACTCACAGATATCACTCGAATCTTTATCGCCCATGAAGCCCCCCCACTTCGTCAAGGACATCAGGGAAAAGGACGTATATTTCCGAAACGACTACTACTTCAAATCCATATGATCGGCCCGACAATCACCTCCATGCAGACCGACAAGGTACTCCACCAATCCACCAATCCACCCATTCCCCTCCTCCATAGAGACGCCAGACTAACGAAACATAGCAGTACGTCCATCCCCACCAAACACGGCAAACGGCATAGCCACGTCACACCACCAGTAGTGAAGATTACAACCATCGCTTTAGTAAGGTTTCACCATTCCTTTCCTTTCTCGGTTCTCAAACCCATGTTCTCGAGCAACATAGCTAACAAATACCATTGCCAGAATGCACCACACAACCATCCCACCACCCACTGCCACCGACCGCCAAACATTTCCACCAAAGCCTCTTAGGCGCCATCCGTCTACCGTTCGAAAAAACACCGAGGGACGAGAACGGGAAGGAAGTGGAGGAGAGCCGGAACAAAGAAGGATAGAATAACTAGAAGAGCAAAGGACCGGCAAGAGGAATAAATAATAGTCTATATACATATCAGAGGACAACTAGTTACCCGAGCATACACATATTACAATGGAAACATATTGCTCTATACATTTATACCACATACGCTGTACATCGTGAAGGAAACAATAGAATCGCAAGAGTCCCACAGTTCAAGACTTCCCACCAGGGCAATGGGATACCGACAAGAAGAAGATGCACAGCCAAGAAACGGAAGAGCGGCAACATCCGCCAAACATGCACAACAATGACAATACATAAAATTGTAGCACAATCATCTTGCGAGGAGCGATAATAGCATACTCAAATCAAGTTTCATACAGTGCAAAGGCGTATGGCGAGATAACAAATACACAAAGACAAACCTCGAAGCACTAGCAAGAGCCGACATACACGCAATGCGCAACTACTACAATTGCTTGAGCACAACATCAAACAATCTTAGCTCGCCCCCCTCACGACCATCAATTGTACAGCAGTATTTGACGTAAGGTCAATTGAATATTACCTTTATTTAGCGATTAGCTCATGCGACAAGACTACTGTAAGCCTCGCAACCTGGGACACACTCGATAAGGCGGTAGATCACATGATTTGAGAACGCAATGATACCATCTCAAAAGGCGAAAGTATTAAAACGCGTACCACCCATGCTTTGGCATGACACAACTCGTCGCTTGAGACAACTCTAAGCGGCGTGATTTGCTACCGAACTGCCGCGCGACATACCAGCAATATACCACTAATATTTACCACAGGCTCAACACCATCCCTAGAGCATTAAGAGACCTGTGGGGCAAAAGTAGGGCACAAAAAACGGTCACTTGGGTCGCAGATCATCTCAAACAACGTTACCGAAAGACCATAGATTCAACACGGTCCTCCCCAAAGTACGGGGGGCGGCTATGTAGCTACCCCGAAGTGTCTTCAGATATTTCCGTGTATGCTCAAGAGGTCTCGGCGAAACATAAAGCAACTGTAACATCACAAGGATATGCAGATTGGCATGTTATGTATCAGAAAGCCAAAAGCTCTGAAAGTGTGATGGGACTTGATGATTGGATTTCGAACTCGAAAGGTAATGTTTCTGTCCCTAGTTGGGAGCGAGGCAGGAGGCCGCACTCCTCGCTGACGTAAATTGGCTGCTTGCTTAGGACACGTCGCCAAACAGGATACCGTTGGGCCGCGGCACAATTTTGAACAGCATCCCGGAGGACACAGACATGGGGAAGTGGGCTTGCCATAATGCGGAGGTACTGGAATAACAGCGTTCAACTGCCAATGGGCTCGAGGATATCTGCAGGTATCCCCTCGTGTTGGTAGATTAGATCCGCACGAAGGCCTTCCCTTCCCGCTCACTCTTACCACAAACTCAATAAGCGATACACGCCTCATCAAACTCCTGCCATCCGCTTCCTCGGACAGCTATCGCGTCCTCACCGTCCCCCGAAAGCCTCGCTCTTCTCCAGAACTACCGACGTCACGGCTTCTTCTTTGCCCTCTGCGCAGCGGAGGGGCTGTGCAGACTCTTTGAATGGCATTAACTTCTGCTTCCTACTAGTCTGGGGGATGGAACTTGGTATAGCTGCCGACGAGGCGGGGAAACAAGGAACGAAGAGCTAGGAAGTTGACCAACGCAAATGTAACAGAGACCGGAAGTGGGAAAGACAACTGGCGGTGGGGAGCGGATGGCAATCGTGTGGAAACGGGTAGCAGTACTGCAATGCAAAAGACTTCTTCCCCTCCGTCGCACATCCTAGAAGTATGTAGAGTCTGTAGAAATAGCAATTCTGTTTCTGAATGTACACTTGTTCAAGATCACTCGTCGTTCGCCGGTTCAACGTATGCCACAAGGACCTTAGGGTACGTCTGTACCGTCTGGTTCTGTGTTGCCGGTGCTCCTTGCCGTGATTTGTGATGAATCTGAGTTTTTCGTTTTCAAACTCTCTTCGTGAGGCTACTGGGCGTGATGAAGACGGTGATGGTGTTTTACATGGCCGGGGGTGCGGTTCACGGGCGATTTGTGCCTGAGAATTCGGTGCCTGCCAAGAACACATGCAGGAACAGTGATGCAGTTGACGTTTGCTTCCCCACCAAGCCGACATTCGAAACTTTGTCCGCTCAACAACTCACCCACCCGCCCAAACAGACAAAGCACCACAAACTTTGTCTTCACCCACCCGCCCAAACAGACAAAGTACCACAAACTTAGTCTACATCACACCCAACTCACCACTCGACACAGCTTTCAAGATGGCCGCCATCACCAGACGATCGCCTCGCCAACTCGATCCTTTCCGCCTCTCAGAATGCGACCTTCGTACCCGACCAGAAGACCAGCGTACCGTTGCCAATGGCTTGGGGCCGAATGAGAAGATGTCTCGCTTCAGGGATGGACCGCCAATCTTTGGGAGCACGGCCGCCTTCAACATAGCTACCGGACCTCCAGCCAACAACCCCCATGACCTCTCTCTGCTCGTAGTCCGTCTGCATGGGAATCTTGCCGCAGAGGATTATGAGAATCATTATCGCTTGATGCTCGAGAGGTCGCAGGAGTGTGAACGTCGTGGTATCCTTGGGACGGGCATCGTCAACGATATGTGCGTTCATGACAGTGTTGCTCCGGGAGTCCAGCGTTGGATGATGTACCGGGCTGTGTACCCTCGTCCTTTCGTCCAAACCGTTGCCCAGGATCCTCAGGTAAGCCGATTTGCTGAAGGAAGATTGACTTCTAACGCGACTACAGGTCTTACGCTGTAGAGCCGGAGAGAATCGGCGCTATGAGCAATGCGTCTTTCGTGAAGTACCATCTTGGGCAAAATCTGCGATTTCGGCAAACCAGTGGTCCCAGGCAGATTATGACAATGGAATACAGGATACGTTCTATGAAGAGGCTCCAGATTGGTTGGAACGGGACTTGCTGGGTGATAAAAACGTTGTCTTTATCATTGATAACTTCACTAGTATCGACCTCGAACATTCGGTATGGTTCAGATTGACTTTGCGAATGGCATACGGCTAACAGTGAGGATCCTAGGAATTCAAAACCACTGGTGGACAGAGTCGTATTCTCGCCCATCATGACTTCTACCCCGTCCGCACCCCAGGCTTCGTCAACCAAAATCCGAACTACGACGAAAACCACGGAATGTGCTGTGCCATTATGGCTGCTGGCTTGACCCACGGTGTGGCATCCGGTGCCTTTATCGTCCCAGTAAATGTTTACAAAGAAGGAGAACCGGAATGCTATAGTTCGGATGTCGTCAGAGGGCTCGAATGGGTTAGAGACCAGGTCAAGAGGTTCCGTTTGTGGAATCGCGCCGTTGTAAACGTTTCTCTGAGCTTTGACCGCACGGACGATGACGACAACGAGGAAGGCCAGTTCATTGAGGACCATCTGGTGCCACTGGGCGTAGTGGTGGTAGTTTCTGCCGGCAACCGTAACGTGAGTTGTTTCCAGCGAGTGGATATTTCACCCTCTTGTGCTCATCACTGACGAACCCTTAGCTTGAGCTCTCCGACGCCAACCCTCTCTACCCACAAATGGATGATAGTGTCTTGACCGTTGGAGGTATGAATGAAAAAGGCGAGTGGTGGGGCGACCGATCCACGCCAGGAGTTCTCGGAGGATCGAACTACGGTGCTTGTACGTTCACATGCTTTTAGTTTCACCTCTGTACAATGGTTCAATCCAGACTAATACATTGAATAGGTGTCCGAATTGTCGCTCCTGCTGCAGACATCCCCCTCCCAGTCGGCCCCGGCAATCCTCCCCTCTCCCTCGTCTCCGGCACCTCTCTCGGTAAGCTATTTCCTTTTGCTCACTGAAGCAACTCGGTCTAACAGTATCTAGCTGCTCCCCTTGTTGCCGGTCTCGCAGCATGCATCCAGGATGGCCGTCTCACCCGTGACGAAGTTGTTGACAGGATCCTTGACGACCATACTCGCCCAGGTGTTGGCTTGATGCAAGACGTACGAATCCTCGCGATTGATTAGGAATCGATTTACTAGCGACAATTTGCGTTTTCTTTGGTTTATTTTGCGGAATACCCTCTTTGAGCATTTTCGTTTTCGCCTGCATCGCCTGGTTCTACCGGATGGCTTTTCTTTTCCTCGCTCGTCCAAAGTGGCATTCATCTCGAGATCTCCTCCTTGTACTTGCTTCTTGGGTTGCATCCTCTTGTTCCCTCTTTCTCATTGTTGCATATAGCGCATACCTTTTCTCTTTAACCTTTCAGTATCTTTGTTCTTCGAATTGTTGTTCTTTTCTGTGGATATGAGTTCTTATGGGAGTGTCTTTATTGCAGCTTCTACTTATCATATGCATACTTTCGTCGAGAGATTAATGGATATTGTTCTTGGCTCGGGCATATTTGTTTGACTATCCTGGTCTTCCTTCGTTTTGCCTGCGAGCTCAGTCTGCATCCTTTATATTGATTTTGTGTGTTTAAGCAATCATTGACGGATTGACTAAGCCTCGGGCTCTTTGTATGCACTATCGTACCATCCTTATTACTTATTAATCTCATGCATGCATTACGCAGCCATTTAATTTGTACTTCGTTCAGCATGTTAGTTATTGCCATATTTCAAGCTAGGATTATCCTCGAGTTCTAATTCCGTTCAATTGCATCTCGTCTTTGTTTGTAATAAGCAGCCCCACATCCTTTGTATGGCACGATTGGAGAACCCAATGCCCATCAAGCATTCTGGATTGTGAAACATGTCATTGTCGTGAAGGATCTGGAATGGAATGAACAAGGACGGCATTCCTCCCAGTCGCAAACATCATTCTAGTCCCGAACATTCCACTCTCTTTGAGGCTTCGGATAACTGCATCGCAAAGGAGCTCGGATTGTTGATGGGGCATTCAGACAATAAGAAGACTCTGGAATGGCGGAGAAAGAAGCTGTCGTCTTCCTCAGGCTGCATCTGGAGCAGCCCTGGAATCTCGTTTGGACAGACTCCATCATTATTAGCCATCCTGAACCATCTAGAATCGCCATAACTGCAGTTGGGCTTGTCCACGGATTGCACCGGAGAGGTTCGGCGTACACTACCGCGGAAAGTAAAGCTGCCATCTGGCCTTTCCGACAGCGCCAGTGTTTGGTGCGAAGGCCGCTTCCTAAACCTCCGCCATTACAACATCGAGGAACCGGCAAAGGACCCCAAACTTTGCCCCATCACCGCCCACCAACCGCCGTTGGATAACCTCTCTGTCTTACTCGTCTACCTCCCAGTCTCTTGTTGCCTCTGAAGGCCCAGCCTCGCCGGAACCTACACCATTTGCTTTGCCATCGTCCAACACGTCTCGCCCCCTCGTCTCCTCGCCTCCTCCCCTCGCCTCTCGTCACCTCGTCACCTCGCCTCCTCGCCCTCATCCTTGAGCCACCACCCTGCTTCTTTCGGTGCTACAAAGGCTTCAAGCTCTAGGAGTCCAATCTCGTTCGGTTTCCGCAAACCCGTCCCGCCTTACTGCTAGCGATCACACCGTCCTCCGATCTCCAGAATCCCCTCCGGCCGAGAATTCTCACCTCTTCACCATCGTCCTCACAACTCACCCAACAGCTCCCTCCTTCCCTCCTGGCGAGTTCATAATGCACAACAAGCCCACCACTGCAGCAAAACCATCGGGTAACTCTTCCGACCCTTTCCACCCGTCAAAGTGCGACCAACTCAAGGAACCGAGATGGATTGGTTATGGGGTGGCTGCCAATGAGAGACCATATCGATTCCGCGACAATGCTCCCGTTTTTGGTAGTTCGCTTGCATACCAAATCGCTCGCGGCCAGCAAAAGCCGAATCCTGACGGGTTGGTTGTGATTTGGGTGTCGCTGGATTCATCTCTCTCTGCCGATGATCTGGAAGACCATTATCGTCGTGTCTACAAGTTGTCCGTTGACCACAGCGCCAGAGGTATTGAGGGAACTGGTATTGTGATGGATGCGTCGACGGTGGTTCAACTGCCCCCGAATGTTCAGAAGACGGCTTTCTACTACGCTGTGTTCCCGAATGCGGTTGTGCCTGTACTTCAAGCCGATGTTGCGGTAAGAATGCACTCTGTTTGACAAGCATCACTAACAATCATCCAGGTCAAGGCGTGTGGAGCGTCCGACAATAAGGGGCAGAACTTGTGTGGGAAAGTGCGAGTCCCGACATGGGCGCATGGCGCCGTGTCCGGCCACTGGAATCAAACTTCCTTCGAGGATGGTAGTCTGGAGGGCTTCAAGGTGCAGCTTCCAGCCGGGTTCGATAGGGCCAGATTAGGTCACGGCAACGCTATGTTCCTCATGGACGCATTTCTTAGGGAACGCAATAACCCGGTAAGTTATCAGGAAGTATCATAGAAGGTCGTCTAACAGTCACAGGAACTTTCAGACCTTCAGAACGTTACCCGGGTCGACAATGGCGCTGACTTTGTGCCCCGCCCCCCACAAGGATATGTGAATCCCGACCCCGAGCTCAGCACGGTGGGACATGCAGAAGCAGTTGCTGTGCTTGCTGCAGGACGCAGCTACGGTGTTTCTGCGGATACAATCATCATCCCAATATCCATCATTCCGCACGATACCAACGTCGCCCAGCCAAGCGACATTATTAGAACTATCCTTTGGATGGAGGTGGAGGTCCTAAGGCGTCGCTTGGAGAACAGGTGTGTCTTGTGCATGCCGCTCAAGGGTGGCGTCAGTCCCGAAGATCTTCAATTGCAAGGCCGCATCGAAGCAGAATTGATTGCTCAGCCATATGGCATTGTCGTAGTTCACGCCGCCGGTGACGACAACGTTAGTATAACCCGCAATCTTCGCAATTGGTGCTTCTGTCTGTTCAGGATATGTTTTACTAACAGTTGGACAGAGAGAGTTGACACCCGCGGCTCCTCTCTACCCTCAGATGAGCGATCAGATTTGTGTGGTGGGTGGTCTGGGCCGGTTTGGGAAGTGGTGGGGAGAGCGTGAGCACCCTGACCGCACCCCCGGCTCGAACTACGGTGCTCGTAAGTCCTACCTCGATCCATCTCAGCTCTCCATTCATAGATTATCCCTAACTGAACGCTCTGTCATTAGCGGTGACCTTCGTTGCCCCCAGCGAATCAATCCCGGTCCCAACTATGCGTGCTGGTGGGTTCATCGACGAGGTTAATGGTACTTCGTTCGGTAAGAATGGCTATAATCCGCCAATTTTGTTCATCCTCCTAACGTTGTCTAGCTGCTGCCTTTGTTTCCGGCCTCGTCTCTTGCCTTCAAGATGGCCAGCGCACCCCAGCCGACATCCTCGACCTAATCCGCCGTCATCATACCCGCGGTCACGTCTTTAACATCGATTCTGATGTTCTGTCTATCGATTAGCGGTTGATATGACACAACCTTCCGTTCTTTGTTTCCTTGGTTGGCGTTTCTTTCTTCTTTGTGGCTTTGTGGTGTTGCGATACCGTCGTCGTCGGCTGGGCGTTTGGGGTGCTTTCGTTCTCTTGCCTTGCGTTGCATTGGGTTGGTTATTTTTCCTATGGCGTTTCCTCATTCCGGTTATCTTTTTTTCCCTTTGGCGTGCTCTCACTCGGGTTACCTTTCGTTTTTATGGCGTTTGTTTCGGGTGTTGTTATCGGGTATCATGGTTTCGTCTTCTTCTTTTCTTCTTTATTATCTCGTCGGAGGAGGAGGTTTATCATCACTAGAGGATTATCATTGGAGGAGGATTGGTAAGAGGAAGATTAGTAGGAGAGAGAGCTGGGGAGATGGCCGCGTCCTTGGTTGTCTGACCTCTTCTTTATGAAGATGATGGCAACCAAGGGCGTTTCGAACCCTCTCCAGGGGGAGATGTCCGCACTCTCCTGATTGTTTGAACTCTCCAGTCCTCACGGATGGAGACGGCCGCAATCAGGAGGTGTCTTGAACCCTCCCCAATAAAATGGTTTCTTCATTCTGTGTGTCTGCAATATTAATGGGTCTTTGTGAACTGTGTGGATGAACTGAGACGCACACTGACCTGTGCTTAACGTTAAGCAGGGTAAATTTACTTTATACATACCACAACAACCGGAATAATAACCAACTTGAGGTACTGCCTGAGCTCGATTCATCCAGAACCTGATAACATCTCGTTGGTGTAAAGAGGCTCCAATGCCGATGTCGTAACATGAATGATGCCGCCCCCTAGCATGTTGCATGAATGAGACGTTCCATTGTCGGTTGCCTTGTCGAATAATGGGTCTAGCGGAATATACTACCACTCTTCAGGTTACAACAACGGTATCATGATGCATGCAGCGCCTGCGCCATTTCATCGACTTGGAGATCCATCTACCTCCTGGAACTCCATTGACGGGCTGATAGCAAGACAAGGTGATGTACCTTTCGTAGAGGGAGATGACAGTATTGTCATTCACTCCCCTTCCAGCATGCTCCAGTTTGCGCTCGTGCATGAAGTGAAAGTGCTATGCAGTAGCTACAGTGGGGATGGTCCGTAGATAAGAGCGTGGAGATTGGGGAGATCAAGAGGATTGATCGGATCTGCGACTTGGGCGACTGAGATGTCGTAGGCGCAATTGCGGTAGTCTCGCTTTGTCTGATCATCGATGTGCTTAGCTAATTAGGTCGCAGCCATAGCCTATGCATGAGATGTTATTAACGAGAGCAGCGAGGGAGCCTGGTCAACGAAGGAAGAAAGATAAGAGACATTGTGCATGGTTGGGTTCAACCCATGCACTCGAGAGGCAGTGAGACCATACTCTTGCACAAGTACAAACAAAACAAATAACAATATCCATTATGCATCTCAAGAAACCGTACATGAAGCTGCTAAAGAGAAACGAGACAAGAAACGAAGATGAACAAATACAAAGACCCCCACTGCATAACACCATAATGCGACCCAACGTGCAATGCTAAAAGAAACATAAGAAGTATGAAAGAAATGAAAAAGACTAGGAACCAACGCCATGTGTGCAGTTTACAAACGCTAGAAAGACATGACAACCAAAGCGAAAACAAGTATGAAAGAAAAGAAGTTGAACCAGTAAACAACGCCGATGTGTGCAGCTTGCAACGCTAGAAAACAAGACAAGGGAGGGAGATAACAGGTATGAAAGAAAAGAAGAGCGACCAGTACCGTAGCAACGAAGGTATCGTGTAGGAAACGGAGGTAGTAAATCGCGAGCCGGGAAAGGGGTATCATGACATGATTGGATGAGGAAAGCGACAAGATAGGACATGCAAAAATAATTAATAGTCGCAGCAAGGAGACGGTCGATCATATCAAGTTCTAGTTGATAGAAAGGACTCTGATGTGACCAAAGACGTATGGTTGAGTTCTGGTATGTCTCATGATCTTCCTCATGATCTTGTCCCTGGTTCTAACTTTACGCTTGTCCAGAAGGCAAAGGACGAGTCCGGAGACCAAGGCAGCAGCTAGGGGATGTTAGCTCGTTTGGTCATGCTGCCCATTTCTGGCTCGTGTGTATTACCAAAGGACGTTCCTGTGACATGGTAGAGAGGTGTAATGCCATTGGGGTCTCGGCGCCATGGGACTGGGATCAGTTCGGCAGGTGCTGCAATTGTAACGGCTAGTGAAACTGTTAGCATGTGTTGCGGGATGACTGGGCTGGAGTATCCAGCTTACAATTACCATAGTTGCTGCCACCGTGTATATTAAGCGATAGGGCATTACCCCACCATCGACCTTGACGGTTCATGCCACCGACTGTGAGGACGCCGTCATGTATCTGAGGATGGATTGGTTCAGCTTGTGAGATCCTGCGCTATGCATTCGTCAGTATTAAGGCGATGGTCATCATTCACCCAGAGGCTGGCGGAGAACTTGGGGCTCTCACATTATAGTTCCCTGCACCATAAACGACAACAATTCCCATCGGTATCAGGTATCTTTCAATCAGCAGCCCAGCCATACGATCCGCCTCATCCTGACCTCCTTCGATAGAAACATTAATAACAGCGCAATGCTGCAGGTTATGGGCGGCAATACATGCGGTAGCCCAGATCAGTCCAGTAAGGATATCGCTTGGGTATGCTCCGGTTTGCCCTTCTGCGAATACGTTGATAGGGATAATATGTGCGCCAGGTGCAACTCCATAGTAACGACCAGCAGCCAGTGACGCGCACGCAGCACCATGATGTGTCATGTAGGTAGGTTCAGGGTCGACGTAACCATCAGTGTGATCGGGGTAAAGATCATAGCCTTCTTGAAGACGTTTGAAAGTTCCAGATTGGTCCCAAAACTCCTATAAAAAGAATTAGCTAACTACTTAAAAACAGTGCCATAATTAGACATACCTGGAGATCCTTATCAATATAATTGTCAATGATGAAGAGATGATTTTGAGAACCATAGCGAGCTTTGTTAAACGCATCAGGAACGTTGATCTGGAAACCATTTCGATCGCCACGTGTATAATCCCCCTGGGTCCATGGTCTGTGCGAAGCAATTGCGGAATGAGCCCAACTAGTGACCGGTACACGCATGGCTGTATGAGGACGGCGATTCCCGGTCGTCCTTTCACAAGTCCGAACCTGAGATTGGGTCAGCATCACCCGTTACGGCTCGCGAGAGCTCTCTTACCTCGTATCGAAGAAGGATATTCACAGATTCCCACCATGGAAATACAGCGAAATAAACAATCCACTTTGATGAGCCTCTCGGAAGGTTGACGTGTAAAGAGGCATCCTTAAGGATCCCGGTGCCCAGAACACCTTGCGCGTCGTAAAACAGTTTCCGGTTAAACAGCCAGAGATAGTGCTCCTCGTATTCCTCTATCGTGAGGGTACCACGCAGGCGAACAAGTAGGACAACCAAGTCGTCAGGATTAGGAGCCATGGGATCACGGGCAATCTCGTAAGCTGCGGTCGTACCAAAAATTGGAGGTCCTTGGTTGTTATCGCCATTTTTGTACCGAGACATTCCTTCACCAGGGGCCAGCCCGTATCCCCTCCAGCGGTCCTCGCTCCCGTGGACATTGCACACGCGGGGATCGAAGGGATGGATTGTGCGTGGAGACCGTCGGGGTTGAGCCATTGCCGATCGGTAATCGGTTTGAGAGAACTGTCGAGTGGGGTAGAAGGCGGAGTAGTATGACGGCTGAACGGCTTCGGGAGACTTGATCCAGATGGGGGTGAGAAGGACTGCTTGTCGAGCGGTGTAAATGCCGTCTTAGTTTGTTTGCCCGACGAGGTTGCACGATGCTGTGCCGAGAAGGTTGAGAAGGACGGCTTGTTGTAAGAGGTAAAAGGTGTGCTCGTTTGTTCAAGCTTGCGGGAAGAGGTTGTGAGACGCTGTATGGAGAAGGTTGAGAAGAAAGACTTGTCAGGTGTGGTAAAAGGTGTGCTCGTTTGTTTGCCGGACGAGGTTGTGAGATGTTGTATAGAGAAGGTTTGAAGAATGGCTTGTCGAGTGGGGTAAAAGGTAGGCTCGTCCCCAGACCCCGAGCGTTTGATTTGCAGGTAAAAGGGGGGGATTCTTTGTTTGCTTAACGGCGTTGAAAGATGTTGGGTGTTGTAGAGGAGAAGAGCGGGAAAGACGACTTTTCGGGGTACCAAACATCACCTGCGTTACGGTACCTGCCAAGACCTCGTGGCAGTTCCAGTACCCGGATTCTAAACGATCTCGATCGATCGATTGATAGCTCGGAATACGGGATTGTGGCTTCCCTCGAGTAGTAGCACAGCATGAAATCCTGCGAGGCTGAACTTGATTGTAGTGGATGGATATCACTAGTCGTTGACCGGATTCGAAACTGTGAGGTATGCCGCAAGCCATATCATCAAACCTGTTTCCGAGTCAAAGATCATGAAGCAATGTAGTAGGTTGCTTGAGAAGCTGGACCCTGCTAGTGACCCGACCTGAATGGTATAGTGACTTACAGATCCAAAGCTTGCAAAGCTGCTAAAGAAGAAAATCTGCATGAGATTCTTGATAGGATCAAACAAGAAAATGCATGTGCATGTGCTTAGAGTGGATGTTTGCATTGGAGTGCTCTACTCTAAGCTCCTGTGTACCGCAAAGAATAATGGAGATGAAAGAAGAAAGGTACCCAGCATGATGCTACCATAAACCTAAGAACGAAAGTGTGTAAACAATGAGATAGCAATAATGGCCTAGTCCCAGGCAACAAAGAGAGCAGCAACAAAAAGAGCAGCAACAAAAAGAGCAGCAACAAAAAGAGCATCAACATGGTGATAAGAAAATCATGCAAATCATGATAAGACGGGCAGTACTCATGAACAGTAACGCACTAGTTAACGAAGAGGGAAAACGCAGCACTGAAACAGAAGGATATACCGATGCCTAAACAACAGGACGAACTCATGCCGAGAGAATTTGGAATGTAAAACGGGTGAAGGAAGGACGATGGCTCGCAACAACATAAAAAAACAAGCCGAAAATTGAAACGCGATATAGATGCGAGGCATCAGTTACTGATCAACGACTAGTTGATCGCAAGGATTCTGGTATCGATATCCTGCGCCGGGACTCTGCTATGGTTGTTCATGAGTATTTGAAGTAACTCCGCATGCTGAAGGAAGCCGTCTTGTAAGCACACAATAAGACCAGCGACGAGGGGAGTAGCTGCACCGAGTTAGTCACAAAAATGTAGATACAACTTATCATATCGGTGGGCCTTCTTACCAAAGGACGTTCCCGCACTGTCATGCAGTGCACCACGCCATGGGATTGGGATGCCCTCTGCTGGAGCGGATAAGGTAACAACTGTCGGGTGCATTAGTATAGTAAGAGCTAGACCTATGCGGTCGGGTTCCATGATAGTAACGTACCATTACCATAATTCGAGCCACCATCCACGCCCGGAGTTGACCTATCACCCCACCAGAATCCGGCACGGTCCATACCACCAACCACAACGACGGCATCACTCATCTGAGGATGAAGTGGAGCTTGCGGCGTTATGGCGAGCTAAAAGAGAGTTAGTAAACCGTTACTTGTTACAAGAGGGACTGAGGGGCTCTCACGTTCTCATTTCCCGCGCATGTCACCACCACAACCCCTCTTGGCACCAGGTTATTCTCAATAAAGTCTTGGGCTTGAATATCTGCCGGCTCTGTACCTCCCCCGAGCGAAATATTGATGACTGCACAGTTCACCCAACCGTATTGGCGAACTTCGTTCTCGGCCCATTGGAGGGCAGTTAGAACGTCGGTAGCCGTTGTACCCACGTCACCCTCGCGAAACACGTTTACTGGGATGATAGTTGCCGCTGGTGCAACGCCGTGGGTTAAGCCTGCGGCGAGTGTTGCTACTCCTGTGCCATGGCCATCCCAAAAGTCCGGGTCCGGGTTCGTGTAGTTCGGAGTGTGGGCTGGGTAATAGTCAATTCCTGCCTCAATCCGAGATACTCCATGTGCATCACGGAATTCCTGGATTTGTATTAGCTTCCCCATAAACACAAAATAACTCGGAAGGGGTACTTACAGGCATGCTCCTATCAATGAAGGTGTCTATGACGATAACAGCGTTTCCTTCCCCGAGGCCAGCCCTGTCGAAAGGACGTGGAGGGAAGCGGACCTTGAACCCATTAATCATGCCTGCGTCGTATTGGCTCTGGCTCCAAGTATCCTTCGAAACCGCCGAGAGGGCCCATGTCGGTACTGGCATAAGTCCCATAGGCCTCTTTGGGGTATTGTCGGACGCACCGCAGTGGAGAACCTGTAGTCAGGTTAGCATGAATTATGCTTCCTCAGATGTACCCTTACCTCTGGGTCGGCCAAGATCGTAGGAACCATAATTCTGGGATAGACTGCGGTGTATGCGATCCAGTTCTGGCTCCCTGGTGGCGGTGGAATATGACTACAGTTGTCCTTGACGATCCCGGTGCCTCTTATCCCTCTTCCGTCGTGCTGTACCGTTCGTTCATGCATGCGGACATAGTGTTCTTCGATGGTTTCAGCTGGGAGGGCGCCGTCGAGCCTGACGCTGAGGACAGCGAGATCATGTGGATTGTTCGCAGGTGGGCCGCGGGCGATTTCGTAGGCTCTTGAGCGGCCAAAGATAGGTGGGCCCTGCTTATATCGAAACATCTTCTCGTCCAGTTCGCGGCCATACCCAACCCATTTCGGCTGCTTGATAATAACACATTGCCCGACTCTGAACGGGTTGGCGATCCGCTCGGATCGTTTTGGCGGAGGAGGAGGCTGATTCTGGGGGAGACCTATGCCATCCATTTGGTCGGTATTGCTTGCTGATGAGGTGGGAGATTGGTATGGCGACAAAGTTTGAGGTTCTTTGTCGGTCGGGCCCGTGAGATGTGCGGAGGAGTTCGGAATGGCGCCTCATCGCCGAAGCCGTCTGTTGCATGCCTGCCAAGGCCACCTCTCAACTTCATCTCGGCCTCGTTCTTTCACATTCCTCACCACTCCTCTACAACATTCCCAACAAACCTCACTTCACGGACCAAATCGAAGAAAACGACATAGCCTGGCCCTCTTACAACATCTCCTTACCCACCTAGACGGAAACGAGTTACGAAGTCCAACAGCACCGAATTATTCAACACAGAATCGTTACTGCGAAACGGCCATGTTTGCAACCTCCAAAGTCGGATCCTCATCAACAACCTCGCCATAGACTCCATCACCAGCATGAGCTGCACGAAGGCTCATACGACGTGTCAGATGTTCTCAATGGAGCGGATATGGTACGGTAGCATATGGACATCGATCGCGAGCACAGCCGCCAAACGCTACCCGAATCACGAGGAGCAGCTCGTCACTTGCGAAGAGGCTTCAGCAAACAAGGCAGACCCTACACTATTCGGCAACAGCCTCGCTCCGTCTTCAACTCGTCGAAAGTTCTGATCGCAAACCTATTTGGATGAAGATGGATGGCATCGTAGGGGAAAGTTCACAAAAGAGTAATTGCTGTGTACGTCTTGGTGACCCTGTCTATCAGAGAATTTGAGTTTGGCTGACATAGATCTAGGAAGACACAGACCAGGGAGGAGCACGACGATGGCATCGCAAGGAAGACTTCAACGACACAGATTGCTTGGAGGACAAAACGACAGAACACTCCGGAACGAAAACATGACTGCGCCACGTTTAGTTGTTTTCTTGCTCTCGATGGTTGTGGAACGCTTGGGCAAGGTCGGATTAGACGCCCGCTTCACTAGCGGTTGCTCAAGAAGAATGCGGAGGCAGCTCTGATCTCTTTTGCACAGGGTAAGGAAGGAACTGGAGGAGCGGTTATGAGATGGAGGGGCAAATCGATTGGATGTTGGCTACTGGCTGGCATCCATCCCCGCCGAGGGCATGTGAGGATCGGAAACAGAAGGAATGGGATGGATCTGCTATCAAGTTGTTTCAATCGGATTCGGAAGATACGACAGGAAGCACTCGAAACGGATTCTGAAGAAGGGAAGGTAGATTGTAATTATACATTAACTAAAATATCATCTAAACTACTTACTTACCAAAGAGAATCCGGTCTTCCCGACAGTATCATACCCTCACCTAATGAACCCGCTACATGTGCGCCGCGAGCCCAGAATGTCATCCAGGCTCATGATTATAACCCACTACGCCGCACGGTTCCCACTCCTTCCTCTTTCCCCATGGGGCCAATTTACACTCAGTTGGCGCAAGGTCCAAAGTAAGTGTAAGTTCCATTAGGATCTGGATTATCAACCTTATTTCCGCCTCCCAAAGTCCACTTCCCAAGCGGACACTTCTCGCTGGTTGCCCCACTCGCACTCCTCTTCTTGTAAAGCATGCAGCCTCCCCTCATATACCTTGCGCCCCAGCATCCAACAGCCTCTCCACACTTTCTGCAGCAGTCCATCGGGCTGGCAACATCGTACTGCTCAGAGGTATCGATTGGGCCATCATAGGTAACGAGAGTACGGGCGCCAGCCTCACAGCGGGAGTAGTCTGCTGGTGGGAGAGGTCTGGCTGTTTCGGTAGCGGTTGCAGTGGACCAGATCGTTGTTACGTCGAAGACTGTGGTAGAGACTGTTGCGGTCTCGGTGGTGGAGAGGGTTTCGGTCGTAGTGGTGTCAATGACGGAGGTGTAGGTCTTGGTCCAGACCTTGGGGATGACTGTGACAGTATGGACGTGCTTGGTGAAGGGGATGGTCTTGGTGGAGGTCTCGGTGAGGACCTTGTATTTGTTGTAGGTCTTGGTGACAGTTGCTCTAGGGGTTGTGTATACAGTGCGAGTGCTGGTGGAGGTGCGGGTCTTGACTGGGACATGTGGACGAGATACACCATAGCAGGCACAGCCATGTTGCAGATCGTCAAAGTCGTAGCGACGGAGTGCGCGGGGAATAGAGTAATCATCTTGCCATGAGCGGGAGTGGCGGGCTTCCAGCTCGGGCACGGCGGTCTCTGCTGCACGGCGCTGCATGCGGATTGTAGTTGTCGTAGTGGTGGTAGCCTGTACGGTCGAGGGCTCAACGATGGTGCTGATGAATGTGTCGGTGAAGCTCAAGGTCTCGGTTGTGCTGATGACATTTGTGGAGGAGACAGTGATGGTCGTCTTGGTGTGAGGACGTTTAGTGATGGTGTCGGTTTCGGTCGTAACGTCATAGTCCTTGACGACTCTGGTGGAACTGGGTAACTGTCAGTCATGATCTACAGTGTTATACCGCAGGAAACTCACGTCTTGTACTTGGTGTTGAAAACAGGAACCTCAACCCACTTGGTCCGAGCAGCCTTGGTGACGGTAGGACCCTTCTTCCAGACCGTCTTGACAACAGGCTTTGGCTGTCCATACAGAACCTTTTGGCAGGCGGAATAACCGGCAGATCCACTCTGCTTGATGGCCTTGACAACCTCCTTGGCTTCACGCCTGTCGCATCTTCTGTGATCGTGATGATGATCCTGGTGGGGTTCCGGTGCCGCCAATACAGCTGGAAGGACAGCGAGGAGAACGAATGAGAGGGAGATCTTCATGCTGGCGGAGGCGATGTCTAGTTGGCCGAGTGAGTGATTGTCAGAGAGCGGATGAAGGGCGCTTTGTTCTGGGAATCCGGCCGGCTTAAGAGCAATGCTCTCGTCCTGGCTTCCCTCCTTTCTCTTGCAGTCAAAAACTATGATCGAACCATGGAGTCGGCGTTGAATCGCCAGTGCTACCGCAATTTTCACATCCAACTGCACGTTATCGTGTTCGCTCCCTAACGTTGCTGCTCACCTCCACCAGAAAGAGCCGCACCACACCAAAATTAGTAAAGTTCATCGCCCGGATACGAGCAAGCGAACCAACATGGAGACCCCGATCAAGGATTCCGTCCGACAAAAGTCAGACGACTGCGACTCCTTTTCTCCCACTTGACCCTCTTGGCTTGGCGCAGAAATGGCGCAGTGCTTGGACTCCGGAAAAACTGGTTATGCTTTCACCCCCTCACTAGTTTACGCGAGGACCAAGCCTAAAACCCGAAGCTAACCCGGATTAGCGAAACTAGGCTGTTTCCCGGGCTGGGTCGATTCCGGGCTGGGTCGATTCTGGGCTGGGTCGATTTTGGGCTGGTTCGATTCCGGGCTGGATCAACTCTGGGCTGGGTCGATTCTGGGCTGGATCAATCCTGGGCTGGGTCAATTTTGGGCTGGGTCGATTTTGGGCTGGGTCGATTTTGGGCTGGATCAATTCTGGGCTGGGTCGTTTCTGGGCTGGGTCGTTTCTGGGCTGGATCAATCCTGGGCTGGATCAATTCTGGGCTGGGTCAAATTCGGGCTGGATCAATCCTGGGCTGGATCAATCCTGGGCTGGGTCAAATTCGGGCTGGGTCAAATTCGGGCTGGGTCAAATTCGGGCTGGATTAACTCTGGGCTGGATCAGTCCTGGGCTGGATCGAATTCGGGCTGGTTCAAATCTGGGCTGGGTCAATTCTGAGCTGGGTCAATTCTGGGCTGGCCCACCCTAGGTTGGCCCACGCTGGCTCCCTTTGGCCCACCGTAGGTTGGCTCTCGGTGGCTCCTGTTAGCCCACACTGGCTCCCGTTGGGTCCCATTGGCTCACGCTTGCTTATTCTGGGCTGGATCGCTGCTAGGCTGGCTCATTCTAGGTTGACTCATGCTGGCTTCTGTTAGCCCACGCTGGCTCAAGCTGGCCCATGTTGGCTCACACTAGGTCCCGTTGGCTCACACTGGCTCACGCTGGCTCATTCTGGGCTGGAATGTTCTGGGCTGGGTTGTTTCTGGGCTGGGTCGATTGTGGACTGGGTCAATTCTGGGCTGACTCACCCTAGGTTGGCCCACGCTGGCTCCCGTTGGCCCACCGTAGGTTGGCTCACGGTGGGTTCTGTTAGCCCACGCTGGCTCAAGCTGGCCCACGCTGGCTCATTCTGGGCTGGATTGCTGCTGGGCTGGTTCATTCCAGGCTAACTCACATCGCTCTGAGTCGTTTCTGGACTGGCTCAAACTAACTTACACTTGCCCATGTCAGGCTAGCTTACAGTGATCTTGGTCACGTCTGGGTTTGGTTATTTCCGGGCTGGGTCAGGCTGGGTCAAGGTCTATGCTGGCTCACGTTGGCTCATGCTGGCTCCTATCAGCCCACGCTGCCTCAAGCTGGCCCACATTGGCCCATGCTAGCAGTTGATTCTGGGCTGGATCGTTTCTGGGCTGGGTTGTTTCTGGGCTGGATCAAATGTCCTGGTGTCAATCCGCCACCCTACCAGGGCTCCTTTACCACGCTGGCGCCGGTGCCCACGCTCACTGGCTCACTGTAGCCAAGCTGCGCATTCCGAGCTGGATATGCTGGGCTTGTTCATTCTAGGTGACCGCTATTCGTTGGCTGTGCTGGTTCACACTCTCCCATTGGCCCACTTTAGGCTACATGATCGGGTTGCGCCTGGGCTGGATCAATTCTGGGCTGGGTCGAATTTGGGCTGGATCAATTCCGGGCTGTTCTGGGCTGGGTCAATTCTGGGCTGGCCCACCCTAGGTTGGCCCACGCTGGCTCCCGTTAGCCCACTATAGGTTGGCTCACTGTGGGTTCTGTTAGCCCACGCTGGCTCAAGCTGGCCCACGCTGGCTGATTCTGGGCTGGATTGTTGCTGGGCTGGTTCATTCCAAGCTGGCTCACACCGCTCTGAGTCGTTTCTGGATTGGCTCACACTAACTTACACTTGCCCACGTCAGGCTAGCTTACAGTGATCTTGGTCGTGTCTGGGTTTGGTTATTCCCGGGCTGGGTCAGGCTGGGTCAAGGCCTATGCTGGCTCACTTTGGCTCATGCTGGCTTCTATCAGCCCACGCTGCCTCAAGCTGGCCCACATTTGCCCACGCTAGCGGTCGATTCTGGGCTGGATCGTTTCTGGGCTGGGTTGTTTCTGGGCTGGATCAAATCTGGGCTGGGTCGAATTCGGGCTGGATCAAATCTGGGCTGGGTCGAATTCGGGCTGGATCAATTCCGGGCTGTTCTGGGCTGGGCTGGGTCGATTCTGGGCTGGGTCGATTCTGGGCTGGGTCGATTCTGGGCTGGGTCGTTTCTGGGCTGGGTCGATTGTGGGCTGGGTCGTTCTGGGCTGGGTCGTTTCTGGGCTGGATCAATCCTGGGCTGGGTTGTTTCTGGGCTGGGTCGATTATGGGCTGGATCAATTATGTACTGGCCCACCCTAGGTTGGCCCACGCTGGCTCCCGTTATCCCACCGTAGGTTGGCTCACGGTGGGTTCTGTTAGCCCACGCTGGCTCAAGCTGGCCCACGCTGGCTGAAGCTGGCCCACGCTGGCTGATTCTGGGCTGGATTGTTGCTGAGCTGGTTCATTCCAGGCTGGCTCACACCGCTCTGAGTCGTTTCTGGATTGTCTCACACTAACTTACACTTGCCCACGTCAGGCTAGCTTAAAGTGATCTTGGTCGCGTCTGGGTTTGGTTATTCCCGGGCTGGGTCAGGCTGGGTCAAGGCCTATGCTGGCTCACTTTTGCTCATGCTGGCTTCTATCAGCCCACGCTGCCTCAAGCTGGCCCACATTTGCCCACTCTAGCGGTCGATTCTGGGCTGGATCGTTTCTGGGCTGGGTTGTTTCTGGGCTGGATCAAATCTGGGCTGGGTCGAATTCGGGCTGGATCAATTCCGGGCTGTTCTGGGCTGGGTCAATTCTGGGCTGGCCCACCCTAGGTTGGCCCACGCTGGCTCCCGTTAGCCCACCGTAGGTTGGCTCACTGTGGGTTCTGTTAGCCCACGCTGGCTCAAGCTGGCCCACGCTGGCTCATTCTGGGCTGGATTATTGCTGGGCTGGCTTATTCCAGGCTGGGTCACACCGCTCTGAGTCTTTTCTGGACTGGCTCACACTAACTTACACTTGCCCAAGTCAGGCTAGCTTACAGTGATCTTGGTCGTGTCTGGGTTTGGTTATTTCCGAGCTGGGTCAGGCTGGGTCAAGGCCTATACTGGCTCACGTTGGCTCATGCTGGCTCCTATCAGCCCACGCTGCCTCAAGCTGGCCCACATTGGCCCACGCTAGCGGTCGATTCTGGGCTGGATCGTTTCTGGGCTGGGTTGTTTCTGGGCTGGATCAAATCTGGGCTGGGTCAAATTCGGGCTGGATCAAATCTGGTCTGGGTCGAATTCGGGCTGGATCAAATCTGGGCTGGGTCGAATTCGGGCTGGATCAATTTTGGGCTGGATCAATTCTGGGCTGGGTCGATTCTGGGCTGGGTCGATTTTGGGCTGGGTCGATTTTGGGCTGGATCAATCCTGGGCTGGGTCGATTTTGGGCTGGATCAATCCTGGGCTGGGTCGTTTCTGGGCTGGGTCGTTTCTGGGCTGGGTCAATCCTGGGCTGGTTCCTAGGCTTCGCTGTGGCGGGGGCTTGGGGAATGGGCATATGGGCAGAGACAGATCAGAACGCTTTCTGGCGTCCTTTGCAGAGTTGTTTGCATTGAGTTCGACAGGGTTCGTAGTCCGGAATTGATTAGCGCTGTGGTAACGAGGACGTGGTGGCTGACAGTTCTGGCGCCCCGCCGATCGAATGGTGACGCTTGGGAACAGATCCTGGTAGACGTTTGAGACGTGTCGTAAATGTGATTTGCTTGCCCAATTTTTCCTATTGTTCGGGGCAATAATCATAGCCAGCCATGCATGTGGCACACCAGCGTAATGTAAGGGGCAAGCACAGAAAGGGCCGTATATCTATTGAGGAACAAAACTAGCAGATGTCCTTACCTCTTCTTAATTATGATTGGTTACCTAGCAACGCGGGATTCAGATCCGTCGCGCGATGGAAACTTGGGAAAGTTGCTGTGTCGCATTCAGAGTAGTACTTTTTACATATCTCAGAGATGAATACTCGGGCCGTGTAATTACCGGGTTACCTGGACTGAATCGATGCTCAATGCGATAGGATATAAACCTCCCTCTTTCCTCTTCCTTAAAGGCGTTTCTAAAGGGCAACGACCTCTTACATTCGGAGATCCAGTCCTCTCACGAATCCAACGCGCGCTGCGCCTATACCCAGATTGCCAATCACACTCAAACCCTACACCTCCACATTTTTTCAACATGTTCACGGATGTGTCATACACCATAACTGTTCCAGCTCCCCGCACCCCTTTCGCTCTGTACGTCCTGACTCTCTTCCCGACTCTCTTCCCGACCGATGCGAATTATTGCTAACTCGCCATAGCTTCTCGGAGCACTGGTACTTAGGACAGGGAATGCCTCCAACTGGCCCGGAAACTCGTGCAGAAGACGGTGCTCCTTGTGACAGCTGTCACGAACGTATGCACGCGGCTTTGATTGACGCCTGGAACAACCTATCTTTACAAGAACGCGAGTCTTTCAACGAAGCGAGCGAGAGCACTATGCTCAAGGCTCCGGAATACCTAGCACGGTTACAGGCCGCCGCCATTCAGTTGCAAACGATAAAGGAGCGAAGGCTAGTCAGGGCAGCGCTTCGCTGGAGGCTCAGAGGTGTTAATTTGCCGGAGGTCGTTGAGGTTGAAACCGATTCTGAGGCTTAAGTAGCACATCCGTCTATCACGTTTGCTTCGTCCTTTGCTTTGCTCAAATTTTCTGTGTCTTTCCCAGTCAAGATCTCCGTTTTCATTTAACATTTCTCTCCTCTTTTGGCTTTTCGTATTTTCTTATTTGTCACCATCTTTCGGTTTTTTGGATTTTCTATATTTTTAATTCTAGAGCCACGAAACCCCTAAGTACATAGTAACTACACGGTGATTACTTGCGAGTGGATTTGATGACATGCAGCCCACGTTTTCAGTTCTTAACCAAACCCTCGCCTAGTCCATGTTCTCGCACTTGATGTGGCATCTTACACATCAACCCATTCATCAGACTCCTCATGCTGCTGCGCCTGAACCGTGGGCAACATAACCTCCGCTTCCGGGACACCGCCAGTGTTTTCATCAATAAGCGCGAGCCTAACCATATCAATACCGAGACCCAATACTTCGTCAGATACGTCACCACCATCGTCATCATCGTCGTCTTCATCATCATCCTCAGCCTTGATTTCTTCATTTCTATCTCCACCTCGTACAAAGTCGTCCTGTGCCTCTCCTTCAGCCTTTAGTTGGGCAAGCTCGTCAAACGGGTCATGAAGCATGTTGTGAAAAGCCCTCTCCCGATCGGATTGTTGTTCGTTTGTGCCCGTCTCTTCCTGCCGAACAGCCCCAATACCCGGCGTAGGGCCAGTCACGCAGGGGTTTCTATAGCGAGCTTCGAGAAAGTAGTCAATTGCCGAAACGATGCGATCTAGATCATCACCGCAGCTGAAAACACCACGAGACTTTTTTGCGGCTGCAAGTATATTGCGGGCACCCTTCAGTTCCAGCCAGAGCATCCTGTAAATGGAGTCGGTAATAGCCTTCTCCTCATCTGTTTCCGGCCCCGCGACGAGCTTGAAAAGCCCTAAGAGGAGAGTTCGCGTGTACATCAGGTTTCTATTCCACTCCACGTGCAAGAGTGCAAGCTCCTCCAGGCCCCTATCTTTCTTCAACTGTAGTTGTATACCTTCCCTGACAGCGACACATACCGACCAAAAATCTTTCGGCCCACTCGCATTCTCGTGAAGAAGGTCGTTACGACAGAGATGCAAATAAAACAGAGCGTCCCTCGCTTTTCCACCATTCACATCATCTGACGTCGCTTCGCGAAACGCATCCATAGTAAGGGGTGCAGGGCGAAATCGCTTCGGCAAGGAAACAGCCACCTGATTGAAGGCCTTGATTTCTCTTTCAATCGCCGGATATCTTGACATTAGAGCTCGTAACATCTTCTCTGCTTGTTTTCTGCCAGATACCCTACCCTTCAGATTGCGGAACTCCATAGCCCGAGACGCTGCAGACTTCAGTATTTTGTGATATATCACTTCGAGCTTTGCTACCGTTTCCAGATGCGAGTAGCGGTTCCAAAGCACACCATTCCTCCCCCAAAGCGCCCGGTTCTGACCAGCATTCGTAATAAGCCCATTTGTCTTAGCGACTTGTTCCTCCTTCCTTTCTCTCAAAACCCGAATAACGGATGGATCCTTGCCATCCAACTGCGCCTGAAGAAGTTTGGCGATGGCTTCTTTCTCTACACAGAGTTGTTTGTACGTGAGCCTGTCGGGATGTGATAAGCGAGCTGCCAGGATCCAGCGCTCACCGCCCTCGGTCCACTCGCTCGGGGTCATATTATGCTCTTCCAAATACTCATGAATTTTCTTGCGAAGTGGATCTCGGTCAAGGTCACCGGCCTCCAAGAGGAGTCGTCCGCGCATGCCTTCAACGACTTGGGGTTGCAAACCATCTCGTTGTGCTTCGTCTGCCATGGCGTTCGCCCTCTCACATGCGGCATTCAAGCGTTTTTCCTCGAGAAGGAGTTTGTACAACTCAAGGTGCGGTTTGTTAGTCAAAGGACTAGTCGAGGCAAAGAAGTCTCGTTGTTTAACTTGTTGAGCCCGCAAAAGTTCCGATGTAATGAGAGTTGGCGGGTCGCCTTCATTGAGAGGAGTTGCCGTTGTAGCATAAATCAAGGCCAGCTTTCTTTCAGTATCGAGAAGCCTCTTCTCATAGCGGTTATACCGCAGCCGTAAAGAAGAGCCCATTGAAAGTCGCTTCCTTGTTGCAATGGCGAGAGAGAGATTTTCAATATGAAGCATTCTGTTGGCGGAACTGGAAATGCGCCTGGTAGTTGTGGTTAGCTAAGTACTTTAACCACAATAACATACATACCCCGAAGACACCAGGACACGTAAGAGTGACCAGATGCGCTCTGTTCCTTCACCATCGGATTCCGCCACTTCTGAGAGCTGATGCGTGCCATACAGCTCATGGCAACGGAACTCATGGGCATAACCATGAAATTTGTTGACTGCTACGGATAGCCTTTGCGCGAGTTCGGGAGCAGATTTTCTTACGAACGGCTCGTATTGACATGCAATGTCATACAGGATTATTAATTCTATCCCCTCTTGAACCTCCTTTTCCACAGTTCGAGCAGCCGTTCTATCGTGAAGTTAATCCACCCCAATCTTTCGCCAGCATAAAGATTCACTAAACGGATGGGGATGTCATGTCTACTAACAGGTCAGTGGGAAGACAAAACCATAAAGTGAAAGGTACTGGGACAATACCTGCAAACGACGAGCAGCAACCCAGTTTCGTCGTAAAATCGCAACGTATGGGGTTTAGCTGATGCTTTAAAATTATGGCTGCATACTGTCTCATCTTTGTCCTCTTTTGAAATATGCCTGACCTGCTGACCGAACGGGACCACAAAGAACATCTTCGGGTCTAAGTACAATGGTGTCGTCTTTGCCACATGTGCAAAACGGCTATGTTGCATGTTACCATCGATACTCAGGACAGCTTTTGTTTTATCGGTGGGCGACGTTCGGTAAAAGCAAGCGGGGCAAAGGGTCTGGGGAGAGGCGGTAGAGAGACGAACAACGTTCGGTGCATCTGTACGTTGGCGTTCCGTCGCCTTTCTGTCAAAAAACCCGTTTATGACCGAGTGAAGGTAATCATCGCGCGACAGCCTTGTTCTGAGCCAAAACTGAATACAGTTCCGGAACATCTCGACATATGAACAACCATCTCGGCGCCGTTTATAGCGGTGGTACTCTTCCAGAGCATTCGCAAACCCCTGTTTCGAATGACTGCCATTTGTAGAGAGCGACTGAAACCACTCTAAGAGATCCAGGGAAACGGCAGTATATGCCTTCGGAACGGTAGGGAAATATCCGGCGCAAATAAGCTGGCCCAGCCATGCATCACATTCGCAAGAGGATACCGTGATCTGCCTGACACCTATCTGGAAATCAGAGTGAATACGCAAAGTAGACAGGGAGCCATACCATGATGTTCGACACATAAAATCGATCTATCCTTCTTCTTACCAACACAACGCGGTAGACATTCTGGGACTGTACCGGTTGCGTAGATCTTGCCAATAATTGGAATGACTCTGTACATGTCGTTCAAAATCGCTGACGCCCTGGCAGCATGTTCGCCTTTTCGTGACCGCTTCTCTTCCACCACTTTGTCTAGCTCCTGCTCCAAATCGTACTTCCGTTCCACTGCAAGGAGGGTCCGAGCCATGTCCTCATCATCGTAGTCACGGTCGAGATGTTGCAGCATTGGGTCCGGACCAATGGCGCCATCATTCCCGAACGTCGCGGTGAGGACTTGTTGCCTGGCGTCATGTCGCGCCTTCACGATAGCAGGTACCACGCGGAGCAGTTTGTTTTCGTCATACTTTCGTTGGTTGTTTCCAAAGACTTTGTCGTTGCGCCTCTGTTTCTGTCGGTCTTTCAGTTCTCTCCGCATCCGCTGTTTCTCGCGTCGCATGGTCTCCTGATAGCTGAACATCCCAGCCTGCAGAACCTTTCGTCCCTGACCACTTTTGTTGGATGGTGCCATATTGCAATGCGGGATCTGATTGCGGACTGTGACAGTAGAGTTATGTTATCGTGGCAGATCGTTGTGTGAAGAAGTACGGGCGCGGACGCGGGTGCGGGTGTGGTCTTGGAAAAATCTAGCGTCTCTGAAACGAGTAGCGCAATCGTTATCGTGTGACTTTGTCACTGGCTGTCACTAGCGTGGTTAGACTGGACCGCCTTCCCCAGAATGTTTCCAGGACTAATTCCCCAGTCTCTCCAGGCTGCTACCGAAGCTGCTTCCCCACGCTGGTTCCCGAGGCTCGTTTTTGTACTGAGTCAACTTTGGGCTGGATCAATTCCGGGCTGTTCTGGGCTGGGTCAATTATGGGCTGGATCAATTATGGGCTGGATCAATTATGGGCTGGATCAATTCTGGGCTGGATCAGTTCTGGGCTGGATCGAATTTGGGCAATTCTGGGCTGGATCAATCCTCGGCTGGATCAGTTCTGGGCTGGATCAATTCTGGGCTGGCTCGTTTCTGGGCTGGGTCGTTTCTGGGCTGGATCAATCCTGGGCTGGGTCGAATTAGGGCAATTCTGGGCTGGGTCAATTTCGGGCTGGATCAATTCTGGGGTGGGTCGTGGGAATACACAAAGCACAATAATAAGCGGACTCAGTTACTGCCAGAAAGACTTAGAAGAATGGCTCAACTTCCCATTATTACCGAAATGCTTCAAAGGAATAAACAAGCAATTTAAAACAACTGAAATAACCACCCAGAAAGAACAACATGAAATACGGTAGAAAAATATGGTAAAAAAGGGCGAAACGGAACCAAAAAAACCCACAAAGCAAGCCAAAGCTGAAAAGCTGGAACACGAAAACAGATAACGTTAGACCAGGCCATTAACCACGCACTTCAGGACGCCATCTCTGAGGTGATGGCGATCGAAGTTTCTGTAGCCCTTATAGTTGCGGCCACATCTAACGCAGGTGACTATGGTTGGCGCATTCGTAGGTGTGAAGCACAAATGAGATTCGTGCAGAGTACCGTTTTCCACTGCCATAGTGAGAATTTCCTCCGTGATGCCATTAATGTCGCCCAATGGAGGGCAGCTCTGGCTTGGTTCCTCCTCCGACTCCGCAGCAATATCGGAGACCTCCGTCGTATCGGCTTCCTGATCCCCTCCATCCCCTCCAATCACTTCTCCTGCCACTTCGGTAGAACCCCCCCTTGTCGGGCCTTCTCGATTATCCCTCTCCACCTCGGACCCGCTGACGACAACGTCATTGGCGGGCTGTCCTCCCTTCTCCTGCCCCTCCTTGAGAACCTCACCATCCACCCTCGGCGACTTCTTCTCCTTCTCCATGGGCGCAGCATTCTCGAGCACAGAAGATTGCTTCTCCACCTCATCGCCCGCAGCAGGAGCCTCGGTAGGCGTCTTCTCCTTTACCTGCTCGGCGCCCTCGCCCGGGAACGTTTCCTCCTTCTCGGCCCCCTGCCCCTCGTCCTCGTCGCCCGCACCAGGAGCGTTCTCTACCCGTCCCTCCTCGGCAGGCGTCTTCTCCTTATCCTGCTCCCCGCCCTCGCCCGGGTTCTTTCCCTTCTCCTTCTCTTGCACTTTGCCCACGTCGCCCTCACCAGACACCTTCTCTTTTTCCGGCAACTGGGGCCCGACAGGACTATTCCCCCCCTCGGTCTGCATCTCGCCCTCGCTAGCAGTTTTCTCGAACGTCGCGGGAGGGTTCAGCTCCTTCTGCCGCTGTCCCTCCTGAGGAGATTCCTCCTTGTCCTCCTCATCCTGCTCGCCAGCAGTCTCCTCCTCATCCTGCTCGCCAGCAGTCTCCTCCTCATCCTGCTCGCCACCAGTTTTCTCCTCCTCATCCTGCTCGCCAGCAGTCTCCTCCTCCTCATCCTGGTCGCCACCAGTTTTCTCCTCCTCATCCTGCTCGCCAGAAGACTTGTTCCCCTCCTGCTTATTCTCGCCAGGAGTCGTTGCGACGACTGTAGGAGTCTTCTCCTCTTCTTCCTGCTCCGCTCGTCCAGCCGGATTCTCAACGGTGAATTGTGAGCCCACCCCGCCCATCCCGTCCATCCCTTCGTCCACACTGGCAGGCCGGTCTTCATTCTCAGCCCCTTGCGCTATCACCCGCTCCTGCGGCTTGTCTTCACCACTGGTATACAAGTTCGCGCCGGAGCTGGCCTGAGTGGCCTGAGCAACCTGGCTTTCCTTGCCGTGCATCTCCTCATGCCACGACACTGCAGAGTCCGGAACGTCGGAAGGAAGGGTGCCCGCTACAGGTGTACCCGTAGTTGGTTGTGTTGCTGGAGGAGGAGCAACACTCGCCGTGGGTGGATCCCTACTCCGGAAAAGATCCGTAAGAACGGCGCTCGCACCTCTGCCAACTCCAGTTTTTGGCAACTTGCGGTATACAAAGGGACTTGCACCCATGCTGTATGCTGGGCGTGGTGGAGCCAGCTGATTGCAAACGGTGAGCCGTGGGGGCGTAGCAGGATTTGGTGGGTTAATCGGACAGAAACCGCCCACCACCTTCCTTTGCACCAAGATATCCGTAGTTAGGCGAGAGCCTTGACTTGTGGTGTATGGATTCCGGATGGGATTCAGCACCTTCCTGGCAACCACAGCTTTCGGCTTCTCCTGGTACTCCTTCCTGCGCTTGGGTACGGGGCTTTTCTCGAAAGGTGTAGCAGCCCGCTTGGCGCGAATTGGCAAGTCGGAAGCCTCGGGGCCAGCTAAACCGGCCATCAGGTCGATGAAGCCTGTATCGACCTCCGCCAAATCTTGCTGTTGTGAGGCGAAATGCGAATTGGTCTGCATTTCTTCAGCGTCATCATCATCTGGAACAACCTTGGTCTTCTTGGCCGGTCCACGGGGAGAAGTAGGATCAAGAGCGCTGTCCGGATCTGACAACGAACGCTTCCGAGAGGCGGAGTCGGTTTTTCGGTGGGGCCCCGTTCCCCCCTCCTCCTTCTCCTTGTCCACATGAGCTGGCACTGGTGTACCTTTGCCTACGACCTCCTTCTTGGCTACAGACGCAGCATTCTTCTCGGCCTTCTTCTGCTCTGCTACAGCTGGAGGCTTTGTTGTTACCTCATCAGGAAGGGGCGGCAAAGGTTCCAAGCCCTCTTTTACCAGCATAGCGGACACTCGTCTTCGCCAGTCGTCTAAATGCTGGGGGTATCTCCAGATCCTAAATCGGAAGTTCTTGACGTTTGAAACTTTCCGGTCGTAAGCTTCACGGACCTTAGGGTCGTCTATCTTGAAGACCTCCTCAACGTCGTCCTTTGTCGCCGGTCTAATCACGATCAGCCTCATCCAGCCTCATCCCCAAACTCAAAGAAAGAAAGAACTTACGCTGCGGGTTCAAATAAGAACCTAGCCCCCTCGAAAAAAGGACAGCCGACATAATCTCTCCGGTTTTCACGACTTGCGGTTAGACCAAAATGGCCCGCTACGCGTTTATGCTTCGTCAAGTCCCGAAAGCAGAAACCACAAATATGCTCGCAGCGATACAAAATGATCCCTGTCAAGTCATTGGACTTAGAATCCGCGTTGTACTCGTATTCCTCCCATCCGACGATGTTGTGCCTTTTGAGCACGCAATTGGCGTCATTGCAGGGCATGGTGGTGGCGGCGAAGTGCGGTGTTGGAGCGGTGTTGGAGCGGTGTTGGAGCGGTGTTGGAGCGGTGTTGGAGCGGTGTTGAAGCGGTGTTGGATGAAGAAAGTTGTCTCGTCTCGTTTGTGTCGTGTTTGTTGTTGAAGACGTGGCTCGCTTTGCATTCATACGACGCGATCAACAACGACTGCTTCGCGGTGCCTTGCGCCAAGGGAATGAGAAAAAGCATGCATAACACTACGCAGATACGTCAACTAAAAGTCTTACCATGGTAGAAATGGTCACAGAGACTGGTTCCCTGGGCCGAATTTGGGGCTGGGGCTGGGTCAATTCTGGGCTGGATCAATTATGGGCTGGGTCAACTCCGGGCTGGATCAATTCCGGGCTGGATCGATTCCGGGCTGGATCAATTCCGGGCTGGATCGATTCCGGGCTGGATCAATTCCGGGCTGGATCAATTCCGGGCTGGATCAATTCCGGGCTGGATCAATTCCGGGCTGGATCAATTTTGGTGGAACAATTTTGGTGGAACAATGATTGAAAAACTAATAATGAAAACGGCCACTTCCTCTCCAAATAGACGTTCCTTAAACCGTATACTTCGGATGCAAAGTGATTTGGAGATTGTCCGCGAACAGCTCGAACCAAGTCGACAGCTCCCAATCATCCCTGTGCTCCCATCCCAACCTCACAAAAATCCGACGAAAATCCTCCTTCCCCATACGATCCAAGGTTCTCCATCCTCTTGGAACCAACAGGAGGCCATCTGTATTTGTCCTCAAAACGGCGCCGTCGGATAATGCAACTGGGAAACCCCATCGGGGCGTAGCTCCCTCGGCGTTTACAGCTTTGAGGCGATTCCTGCGCAAACGCCAGCGGTTGTATCGCCTAGTTCAAGAACATCAGTATGCATATATGGGGAATAAAGACGCATGGGCGAGCATAAACGTACATATTCTTGTTGATGCGGCGTTCAGACCTCGCACGCACTCGGCGGTTCAGAGTGCCGTCAGGGTTCAACATCTGGTCGGCAAATTGTACGAGATCGCATTTGCTTGGGGTCTGAGGAATATCGTCGACGTCCATCCTGAGGGTGTTAACAAAAACTGCTTGAGGGAGCCAGGACTCACGGAATGGTAAGACGAATGCAGTAGAGTTGAATATCAAAGGAATGCAAGCTATGTGGAAATGCGTATACTTGGATAAGGCTTTATACTTATATAACCCGCATGAGATACAGAAACTCGGAGCAAACATCAGAGCAAACATGGATTTCGAGCAAACAAAGGCTTCCATCTTTGAGGGCATGTATCTGCAGATATCCGTGCCTTCGGTGTCCCGCTTCCAAAATCTCTTCTCTTTGATGCCGATCCCTCTCCAGACATGCAAAAAGCCGATGGAGAGAATCGGACTTTCAAATCGCATAATAGTTCCTAAAGAGGGCAACGCTTAATAGTTCCTAAAAAGGCAACAGCACTGGAAGGAAACGATAAAACTCGTTACGTGAGGAAGACCAATCACCTAAAGCTTTTCCAGCGGTACTTACGATGGACCGGCGTACCTTCCAAAGTCGCCTCTATAAGGGCAAAAACAAAACAATTTAGTGGAACATAATCAATCAATTATGATAAAAGAATAAGAGAACTCACTAGGTCGGCTCACCTACATGGAAGAGTTGCCCTTCATTTCCCCCTTACAGGTCACGCCGAACGGGAGGGCACCGGCCCAATGACTGGCTGCACCGCTCACTGATCTCAAACAGCACTGAGTCGAGACGGCGAGTCCAAACCTCCTTACATGGCCCCTACCGCTAGACGAGGATCGGCCCGTACGGACGGCATGCTTTGGGATTAAACGGAGCGGAGGGAGTAAATAGAGTAAAATAAATAGCAAGGAAAGTAAAAGTACTAGAAGAAGGCGACTCTTTTGAATAATATTATTCATGGGATTAGAAACGATGCGATGCTAAAGACAAACAAAAGCAGTTAGCAATAAGGAATAGTGGAAAGATATCGCGCCCTTTTTCTTATAAAGCAACCCGAGTCATCATCTAACTCCAACGACCTCTTTTGACCAGAATGAGCACAGTCGGGATCTGAAAGGAGTTCAATGGAAATAATTGCCCGTGGGGTAGGGCGCATCAACTTTAAAGGTCCGGTATCACTGCGCTCGGGACGTCCTAAGGACACCATCGCATTCGAAGAAGCTAATTCGCATTTGGGATCTCCATTCCTTTGGACAGACAAAGGGTCGGTCGCTATGCGGCTAGTTGATGTTGGAGATGAGACTGTAGAGCAAGTTGATACCAGCAAGGTGGAAGGGAGGTGTTGAGACCAACGAGAAGGATGGGTGACGCTATAAGGGTCGGTCAGCACAACAACATTGAAGCGATATTTGCCAAACACGCACAATGTTGCGAATGGGTGATGCGATTTGCCAGGCTTTCGTCTGTGGTGTGTGTTGCAAGCCGCTTCCATAACCATGGCTTCACTGCCCACGTTCACCGTCGTTGTCCTCTCCCTCCCAAGTTTGGGGGACTCCGATACTGCAGATAACTCCGGCATCTGAAGACCGACTTCGGGATAGGGAATCGCTAGTCCTTGGAAGTTAAATCGCTGGTTGATCTTCACGCGTCTACGCGAATACCGAATCTGAGCTGTTCTTGAAAATTCCGGCCACGGGATGATGGCGAAGCTCTTTGACGGATCATTTTTTTCCGACTCGGGTGCGGAAGATCCGAGCATTTCCCTCTGGACCATAACACCGGCATGGAAGCGACGAAGATGCTGGGTAGGGTCGTCCTTGGGGCTTCTTATAAACACGTCGGGGTTCATATACATTACCTCCAGCGCAGCTTGGATCCGCGCGAGGAGCTGGTCATAGCGGGCGTCAGCAGCGGAAACTATTTCGTCCTGGGTCCTACATTAAACGTCAGCTACAAGGCCATATAAACAACTCGGATAGTACTCACGCATCGATAGAATCCTTTCCCTTCGGCTCCAGCTGGGCCCTCCAAGCGGCACGGAGTAACTCGGCTTTCTCATGGTAAGTATACAACGAACAGGCCACTCCTGACCCATTCTCCGCCTTTAGATGTCTCTTAAGTTCAGATTTTCGCCTGAATAACTTGAAGCAATAGCCGCATCTGTTCTCGCATTTCCGCAATTGAGAGAGGCAGGTGGGGTTGATCGGTACCGCCACCATGTTATGGGCAAGCATACGGCATTCTTCTCTATCGCAAGGCATCTCCAACTAATCTCCAGTTAGATCTGTGGCGCGCATAGGTTGGAGACTATGTGGGGACACCAACAAATTCAAATTCGTGCCTGGGTGTGCGGTGTGGTTGTTTGCGCAAGTTGCGGAAGATGACGATCCAGTCCACGCTTTGTTGTAGATGTTGTATATGTTGTATATAAGTACCTGGAATAGAAGAGATAATGTGGAGGAAGATTCGAAGGCGAACAGGATTACGATACTTGTTTCAAGGGTTGGGAATCGAGAGAGTAATTGGGTCGCGCGCGCCGTGTTGTCGGTGACTCGGTCATTCCTAAGAACAAGTTGCAGGTCACGTTGTTTTTCAAGCCGCTAGGAAACCAACCAATGAGCGTCTTTGGAGATGGATTTCAACAGTTCAACAGATGAGTCAACATCTTTCTTGGCTCCACCTCACAAATTTCCACCGTGCGCCATCCTCCTTTTCTTGTTCTACCTCCACACCTCGCTACATTGCACACATTACACACATTACAATGCTTTTCCCGCCCGCCTACATCGACGACTCTGACTGTGTTCTTTGCAGAGATGGGAACATGCAACATCCTCGTTTCCGCACCGTCCTTTCCAGAGATGGGAACATGCAACATTCTCGTTTCAGCACCGTCCTTTCCAGAGATGGGAACATGCAACATTCTCGTTTCCGTGCCGTCCTTTCCAAAGATGATCTCGTCTTGACGGACCTCTTTGGATTCAGCGACTTTTTCCTTGAAGTATATCGGCTTTTCCACAGATGTTCAGTCACTATCGACGCAAGATTCCTTATTTTCAAAATCTTGGTTAACGCACGCTATACACGGGAACAGCAAAGCTTGTTGCGTCTCCATTTCTTTGAGAAAGCTGGCAACCTTCGTGCTTTGAGCGATGAGGAAAGCTATTCTTGCAATTGTCGATGAGGAAAGGTTTTCTTGCAATTGTCGTGTGGTTCTAGAGGGGTCCTTTGTTGAGGTTCCTCTCCTTTACTTTACTAAGATAGACTGATGCTAATTTGCGTAGGGACGGATGGAGTAGCTTTGTGGAGTGAGTTGGAATTGTATTTCGTACGTATAGTACCTCCCCTTCCCGGCTTTGTGAATTTACTGAAAGTAATATTAGACTCCAGTTCTCGTGTGAGAGAGACAACGAAAGACCGCTCCGATCTTACATCACCTTTCTCACACGAGAAAACGCACCGTTTCTCGGCTCCTTTTCTATTTCCCATATTTGGACTACAAAATCTGTAACGGTTCTTTCTCGTTCGGACCACTGCTTCGATAGGGATATTGTTTTGCCGGGGTTTACTGAGGTTAGTCTGATCCATTTCTCGTCCCTTTTCTGTTGAGACTTGGCTTGACATCTAATTCTTGGACTAGGACTCGGAAAGAGAGAGAAGTCATTGGCGACAATAGTAAGGTTTTGATCTGGCTAAGACCTCCCTTTCAAAATTCCCGTCGATGGTTTAGCTGCGGAGATTTTTGGAGTACGTCGATGAGGATTTTGTTTTGACGGGGTTACTCTCGTAAGTCTGATCCGTTTCGAATCCCTCTTTCTGTCGAGACTGGACTTCTCAGCTAATGCTTGGATTAGGAAAGAAACGTCATTGAGATTTTTGGAGTACGTCGATGAGGATTTTGTTTTGACGGGGTTACTCTCGTAAGTCTGATCCGTTTCGAATCCCTCTTTCTGTCGAGACTGGACTTCTCAGCTAATGCTTGGATTAGGAAAGAAACGTCATTGGCGACAATCGTATGGTTTTGATCATGATCAGATGTCCCTTCCAACATTTCCGTCGCTATTTTTGCTGTGGGTAGAGCGTGTGTCCAGCTCGCAAAGCTCAGGTTCTTCCCGTGTTCTTTCGATAATATTGTCTCGAGCATGTATAATTCAGAGATGTCATTGATTTCGTCATTCGGTCTTCCAGCTCGCTAATCTCGGATTGCTCCTCGTGATGTTATGAACATACTCTTCCCAATCTGTTTTCGAGTGCCCAAGTCCGGGCGTATTCCCATACCGTACTCCTTTCGCTTTTTTGTTCGTACATCAACTGTGGCATCCAGGTACAATACTGAGACATGATGTAATTCCAATGTTCTGATTTTTAGGTTTGAGAAACGTATCTCAGATCTGGTACTATTCTTCTGCCCGTCAGAGCTATGTACACCGCGTTTAATGCTGCCAACTCGAGTATCTCCGAGCAACTCTACCAAGTCTGTCAAAAATTGAACGAAATTCAGTATAGACACTTGAGCAACACTCTCGGGCCTTAACATAAACGCCCGTCTGCGCAATGCTGTACCGGGACCTTATACCACATCATGATGAAACGCTGTAGAGTTGAAAGCAGTCGAGAAAAGCATATCGTAATGATCTCACAGGAGGTAGCATGGTTGTACGGAAAGTACCATGATGGGAACTTAAGGGTCTGTAGTACCGGTAGTCGTGATGCCGAATGTCAGTGGGACTCGTTGCGTGGATGACGGCAACGAATATGACGGAAGATGATGATGGTGTTTGCGGAATGGTACCCAGTATCCGCCTACGAGATACACACTGCCTGACTACATACAGGCGTTGATTAATACGTGGTGTTGAATAAGTATAGAAATAAGACGGTCTTCTCCCTGTCCGATCCATCCACCATTGTATATTGGTTGGAAGGTTTCCGTTATCCGGTAACTCGGTCACGATACTCCCCATTATTTCTATTCTGTCTGTCTATGATGCTTCCCTCAATCATGTACCTGTAGTCGATCGATGATGGCTTATTAACATGGCATTCACCATTCGTCATTCCGCAGCCAAATGGCCACTCACCATCACTTGTAGGAATCTAGAAATAATGAAGGAAGTACTTCTTAGGCTCAGTTAGTCAGATATTATTTGTATGCGTATCCAGAACTATGTGCATGCATGTAACCTTAGGTGAGTGGTGATCTGGGTTACAAAATCACATTGATATTACTACTGGTTGTTATCCTAAACTTTGACCTCGATTGGGTGTTATTTCAAACGATTGCTCGTAATACTTCGTGACCTGATCGAGGCTTGCAGGCACACGCTCGACCCATGAACTCCTGACGAATCCGAATTTAAGAAATGAAGAAGATACACAGCAGCGTAAAACCCGTGTCCTGGTAACGAACTGGATACATGCTTAGTATCATGATCAGTATGAGTTTTCAACTACTTACAGCTGTTACAGTGTTTCGTTTATGGAATATAAGCCGTTACTCATGTTTGATCATGCGTATGACCAAGCGGGAATCGGTTTACATGGTGGCGTGCGGGCTAAGGTTAAAGCTTAAGGACATGGAAGGTATGTGATGAAGACGGTAAACTTTAAGTCTATGTCAAACAGTTGGTGCGGTGCAAGATGCCTGGATTGGGATGGTATCGCATATCTTGACTGGAGATTCCCGGCATTCATCATTCCGCTTGCTTCCTGTGGAACAGAACAAAACGTGACTGTAAGTAAAGATGCATTACGCAGTTACTCGGTGAGTAACCTGGTGAGAACAATATGATTATATCACAACACGGCGTTTCTCGCGAGTCTCTGAGAACTATACGTCCCGGTATCATGGTAGTTCAAAACGATCATGTCCGGTATTATACTGCCTCTCCCTTCCGAGGCTCCTGGAAACGAATGTGTAAATCTATGCAAAAATACAACATATGATTCGCATGTGTAGTCAGATACAGTATGAACCATGAGCATATGCTTATCTCATCTCCGAACCACATACTTCCTGAGTAAGTGCGTACATGAAGAATCAAGTCTATAGATCTAAATATGTCTGCAGGTTCGTTAACATATGGTCCCCACCTTAATACTTGTTCAGCCATACGAATACTAATTAAAGGGCGCTGAGGAATCAGCAGGGCCCCATGGCGTTTATTTGGCACGCAAGTAGAAACGGCACACCTTTTGACGCCTTTACCGCCATTCTTGTGGAACGTTGCAAGCATCGAAGCTCGGTTACGGAATTTGGAAGCTTTAGCCCTGTACACTTTACCAGTTTCGAGCGCCGCTAAACCCTACGCATCGTATCTTCGCCCAATTCTAAATGTACGAAAGTTCCGAAACACGACTAGTTCGTTCCGCGCGGCAATGTGCGAGGATTGAGATGAAATGCCAGACCCTTTTAAATTTCACGCTGAGGTCGGCAAACCTCACTCTTCATACACCAGTGTCCAGAGAAGCTAGAACCTGCCGTTCATGGCAGCACCCTTTCGACGGCACATCCTAGGCAGGTCACCATGATGAAGATCGACAGGGAGAGACGAACTGGAGACTCACGGCGGGTAAGGGACTGCGCGCGGTGGACGTTCAAGCCTTGCACCGAGGATAGTTGTTATACAGAGCCGATGGCTCTCCCCTACTTGGATATTGCGTCCGACGACTGCAGCCGAGTACTTATTCAAGTACGTTTCCCCTTCTCGAGCTTAATACCTTATAAGCTTAGGAAGGTAGGAAGATGGATCGATGCCCAGAGGCCAGGTAATCAGGTCTTCCTGACGATCTGAAGACCTGGGCCAGCGGTTACGGGACATATCTAGAACTTGAAATGTTTTCGACCGTAGAGCCGCACCCTATCCAATAAGGTATAAATTTTACACCACACCCGTGACATTCAAATCCTCCTCCTCAACCCGAAAACGGGCCACCCTTCTCCTTAACAAATAGTGTGTAATCCATCATGTGGCCGATCTCGGCAGAGCTCAAGAGCCATCACTACCTTCGAAGCTTCCTTCGAGCAGAACGAGCGCGGCCGAGCCCTGTACCGTTGGAAACTCTGACGATGAGGAACGAAGTACAATCATAAACTCGATTACTACTAAGTATCGATGGTCTGGAAAATAGATACCATGCAGGTACCCGATACTGTTGCCAAGATATCCTGAGGCATTGGGATAGATCCGAGATGATAGAGAGCCGTGATTGCTTCCTCTTGCTGCTCCAACAAGTAGAAACTTGAACCACGCCAACGATCCAAACACTATTCCACCAAACACCCACAACTTGGAGTAGGCAAGCCACCTCTACTACCCAGCTCCCCAGCCATACTGCCTTATCGTCCAGTCCACATTACCTACATACTCTCCGCTATCTGATCTTACTGTCAAACAATGGATTCCTGCGGCTCGTCTGGCGGTGCAAACAGCCTCCTAACCCGCTACATCTATGGATCGAATTCCTCAAGCAGTTCGGTTGAAGAGGCACACACCAGCAGCTTGAAGGCGTACCTCGACACTCGCTTCTTCGATGAGTCTGACCAGGAAAGTTGCATACCGATCGATGTTCTGCATTTGAAACTAACTAGAACACAGGAGAACCCATCCAAAGTTGAATCCGGTGTTGCCCACACTAGCGGGTCTGGGTTCACTCTATCGGCTACCAACCACGAGTTTGTCAGCGCCCTCTCACGCAAAATCGACGAATTCACTGTCGCTAATAGACATCTGGTTACTGAGAATACTCGTTTGGGAAAGAGATGTATCAAGGAAAAGGAGCGGGTGGAGCGTTTAGAGACTGAAAACTGGAAATTGCTTCGAGATTTGGAGCTCCAACGTGAGTGTTTTACGGACCTGGTACTGGAAGCAGATCGCCTTTGTGAGGATAATCTGGCATTGGCCTCTGACTTTGCGGCGCTGGCAAATGACATCAAAAACGAGGTGACCGAGCTTTCCGCCGTTCACACAGCACTCTGCATCGCACTTGCGGAAAGTCGTCTCGAGGTCTCCAGAGGAAATGGATTCGCCCAGTCAAAGGTGGTGGCAACCGATGATGCTCAACCTTGTTGCCTGCGCTCTCGAAAAATGAAAAAGGTGAGATACAACCCGTCATCATGGTTTTGAACCACCCTCTGACCATGAGATAAATCAGATCTGCGTCTGGTTTAGCGTGCGGGAATTGGGTGCTGTAGCCTCTAGGCATCTCGCTAGTTACTTTGGTTGTTGCTGTGGCTGCTTCAAATGCGTTACGTGCGCCGGTTTCGCTACGGTGATCGTTCTGTTGCTCGCGGTTGTCGGATGCCGTATTTTTGAAGCTTTGCGTTTTTATATTCAGTCTTTCTGGTGAAGTTGATGGTTTACATACTTAAGTACTTAACTTACTTTACCTGTGATACATTTTGCTATTCACTTCGGGCTTTCTGCGGACCCAGACTGAAAAATTTACTATACCGCATGCTCAAAAACATTTCCGGAGCTCCTTATGTACGCTCTACACTTGCCCGGATTTGGCGTAAGTTGCGTGCTTTTGCTGCGTGTGCACCGATCGTAGGCACGCTTGGCACACAAATGTGATGTGGTGAAAACGATTTACAAGGAACACTCAATCACATCGTACCTCCAGCCGACTCTAGACGTCTGTGAATGGAGAATGCTGGGTACATCATGCACAGTACTTTGCGCATTGTGCGTTGTCCAACTCCCTTCAATTCGAACTGCCTGAAAGGTTACGAAGGTGTGGCTTACAGGTTCGGTGCTTCTTCTCCTCTTACATGGCATGGCACCCAGAGTTCGAAATAGTACTTGAGCACATCGTTGCCCAAAAGGTTCCTTTCTCATATCCAAAATCACTTACCTTCTTCTTTACTTTACCTAAGTACTTAGCTTAGTACTTCCTACCTGCTTCTTTTCTTTACTTACAAAACAATGTCATCACAAACCGGGCAAGAATTCAACACCGCTCAAACTAGTCGCACTGCGACTTCGGTTGGGAATCTCCCACTAGGCGGAGATGTGACGCCAACCCCAACCAGTTACGAAAATAACCTAGAAAGGTTCCACTTCCAGTTTGTTCTGTTATCCATTGTCCACCCTCTAACATATTTTCAGCCAAAGTTCAATTCAGTCTCCATTTTCGCAACTTTCGCCACTTTGTTTTTTGCAGTCGAAGGGCCTGATGGACGATTTTCGCGATTGGGTCAGCCTTCATCAACAGCATGCCGATGCCAGTGGACATCCTTCAGGTTCCCTAGACGACATTATTCCGTCCGCCAGTAGTGATACAGCAACGGTGAGCCAGGAGCTCGGAGAGGCTGAACATATTCAGCCAATTCCGATCGACGAAGCCGGCTGTCGGTCGCTCGATCGGTTAATCCCTTTGACAATGCACACACAGTTGGTGCAGATGGCCGATCCTCGGCTGATGGAGCCGCATGAGCCGGTCTATCAGGTGGGATTGCACCCCAACAATACCGCTACCATGGAGAATGCACCAAGAAGTGTCCCGTTCACCGTACTCCAGCAATACGACTTCGGAGTAAGTGAGAAGTTTAAAGTCGACGGCATCTACCCGCCCTACAGACGGTTGCACCAAGAAAGAGGTGCGAGTTCGGCGCAAAAAATATACCGCGAAATCCTTCTCCTCACCCAGGAGCATCCCTTCGCGACTCCGAGGAAGCCATTTGAGAAACTTGAGAACATGATCCGCGATCTCGCCATTTCCGAAGGGTTCGATTTTAGGCGGGAACCGAACTCGCTTTTGGGAGGGGAACGGTGGATTCGTTTCATCCAGACGGTTATTCGCTTACCTTGGTTCGACCAACGCATTGCACACCACATTGCCCGGTACTGATCCCTTTCCTAACGTGTGTGGCTCGAACGTGTCTGCTTGGAGAGGACCCATTGCTAATCCAGCGACAACAGATATGAGCCCTACACTGACGACCAAGGAGTTCATTATTTCCGAATGTTCGACCGCAAGAAGCGGTTTTACTGGAACATTCTGGACCAGTACCTTCAGTTCCGGGCTTTGGTGGAAATAGAGAAGGTTACCAATCTGACTGAGAAGGGCACCCTATCGCGCTACGCCATTTCATCTTCCATGAACATAACGGAGATGCCGGCTATTGAACTGCAACGCCTGGAGAGGATCCGACGGTCGGCGTATGTGTCCTACCATCCAATGTACCGTGCCTTTGACCATCCAGAGTTATTCTCGCCCGGATCAGCAACATCCGAGAGCGTTGCTGATCCAAGCGGCGACTCTGTAATGAGTTAGGTCAAACTCAGTCACCCTTCAAGATAAGGAAGCCACCTGGCTAGTCCTTCTATGCTTTCTTTTTTTTCCGGGTTTCGGGTGTTTCTGGACGATTTTCCTGTGGGCTATTTCTTTTCTTTGCTACTTCCCGTTTCATATCATTATTGTTCGGGCATTTTCTTATGGGTTGTCCTTCTTCTTTCTCGTTCTTCTTTTTCCTGAGGCTAAGGTATGGGTCGTACTTTTTCTTCTTCTTCTTCTTCCTCGTTCTTTTTCTTTCTCAGGCTATGGGTCGTTCTTTTCTCTGTGTAGCATTAGTAGCTATTTTTGTTTTTCTGTACTTAAGTACGCGCTTGGGATTCTGGTTTTGTGGGTTGTCGTTCATTTGTCAAGTTTATTTGCACATGCGATCGGTGTCAGAATAAAATTGCCGTTCAACCTCGGACTGTCTATTGTCTTGTCCATATGCATGATATGATATCCATGAGATGTACAGATACAACTAGGAAATACGATATTCAATCAAGCCAATTTTCCGTTGAATTAAAGTTTGGGCTGACTCGAGGGTTCGGCTGGACTGGGTCGTTTCCGGGCTGGATCAATTCCGGGCTGGATCAATTCCGGGCTGGATCAATTCCGGGCTGGATCAATTCCGGGCTGGATCAATTCCGGGCTGTTCTGGGCTGGATCAATTCCGGGCTGGATCAATTCCGGGCTGTTCTGGGCTGGGTCAATTATGGGCTGGATCAATTATGGGCTGGATCAATTCTGGGCTGGATCAGTCCTGGGCTGGATCAGTTCTGGGCTGGATCAGTTCTGGGCTGGATCAATTGTGGGCTGGGTCACGGGCGCCGGGCTAGTTTCTTGGGCTTAATCGCATGCAAGCATGGTCAGCCAGTGTGGTCTGTCTTTTTAGAGTGCAGTGGATCTGGCCGGAGAGAGAAGTTGGGGAGATATGTTTGCAGGCCGTGCATGGTTACGTGGAAAACGATAATACAAGGAATGATGAACCTGTTACATTGAATATCCGGGGCTCATCGCCGAGGCCGTAGCCTAGTTTCAACTCCCTCCGAACCCGGTACCTTATCCAGCTTGAATTTGTAAGACTTTCGACGTTGTCCATTCGAGCCATCCACCTCCCCCGCCCCTCCACCTGAGATTCCTTCTGATTCTTCCATGTGAGCGTTCCATACTCGTCGTATCTTCCTTTTCTTGTAGTTACACCATTTGTCGATTCTCTAGAACAATGTAAATAAGCATGCGAGTGGTAGCTCTGCGGTGCGCCCAATACCTCTAGTTGCAAATCATTCAAGAAACGACGAGCTCGCAGCTTAGCTAAACGAAGCCTTTCTCGATAGAACCTCGTTGCTCTAACCCGAAGCGTCTTCATGCTCGTTCTAGTGTCCGTGCTAGCGCTCGTGGCCGAAATACTCTGTTCTCCGAAGCTGCAAATTCCGGTTTCCCCTGGAGTTGGCGAGCTGCATTCATCCATGTCGAATGTGCTTTCACATTCCCATTTTTCCGGTGTCCCGCGGACGCTGCCGATGTCGAGCTCCTGGTCGTTGAGGTCGAGGTCATGGGCGGGCTCGGTACTAGTAGCTGATCTACAGGTCGGTACACAATTAGCTTCCTTCACTTCACGGCGGCCCGAGGCCTTATGCCAGGAGTATTTGAGCATGCCTCTTGGTCGAAGCTGGACGGCATTCTAATTGTGCCCGTAACCTCTCCACCTCGTTCCGGAGATAGATGACTTCCTCCTCTTTCTTGCACGTTGCTTTGCAAGAAGAGTTCGTATCATCGTTGCCTCCCTTACTGCCAAACCACCGATTGTGATGACAAATCGTCTTGTAGATAAGTTAGTTCGTGGAGCCGAACGCCAGGTTGCGGAAGAAGGCTTGCCCAAAACAAATCAACGGGTATGTCCAGGTCCTCTGCCCAAACTGACCACACAGACTTCTTCCAGTCGGGTGGAATCTGCTCGTTTCCCCGCAGTCGCCGGATAGCCTCAACGGCCTTCTCCACAACGGATGCCATTCCAACTTGTCCGATAGGCTAGGAACCGAGCCGCGGCAAAGCAGTGCAATAGTCGATCGGGAATGTGTCGGTCGGGATTCGTGTAGAGCCTGCCTTGCGGTGCTTTATCGAAGCTTCGAAGATTGTCGGTCTCGTTGGGTCCAGGTTGTTTGATCCACTCTAAAGGTGAGTTGAATTTTTTTGTCAAACACAGTGAATAGCTGCCTGAGGCAATGAAAGGTTCTGCCAGCGGGCACCTGCAGTAGGCACCTCGCAGCTCGCTGCACCTTGTCATGATGTAAGGAATCTCCCGAGTTTCGTTCTGTACTTCATATTAAACAGTACTATGTAGTTTCTGCTTTCCTTCTGAAAGGTATGTACTTCTAGAAAAAAAATCCAATGAATCAGGTAGTATTCTATGCTATTGTTGGCCTTCGCAGGCGTGAATTGCGAGTGAGGTTCCTCGTAATGCCGACCGTGGTAACGTTACACTCCAATTTGAGCCATAGAGGGGCTGGTGTGGGGTGGAATTGCAGCCACAGAGGGGCTGGTGTGGGTTTGTCTTGGTTTTTGTGAATGGAAAAAATGACTCGATGTTTGGCGAATCTTTCATTAAGCCTGGTTAACCTTGCTCATTCGCGAAATAATCTTATGTATCAGCCACGAGAGGCGCTGTTTTTTCTTGAGTGTCGCTTGGCGATTTGTGAATAGAGAAAAATTGTTGTCAGTTTGCGAGATTCTCATTAAGTGTGCTTTACCATGCTGATTCGCGAAATAATCTAACCAGCCACGGGAGGCTGGTTATGTTTTTCTTGAATGTAGCTTGGCGATTTGTGAATAGAGAAAAATAGTTGTCAGTTTGCGAGATTCTCATTAGCTGTGCTTTACCATGCTGATTCGCGAAATATTCTAACCAGCCACGGAGGCTGTGCCTGTTCTTCTTGGGTGTCGCTTGGCGTTCTGTGAATAGAGAAAATTAGTTGTCATTTTGCGAGATTCTCATTAAATCTGCTTTACCATGCTGATTCGTGATCTTTCACCGCAGGCCGCACGGGCATTCTGACTAATAGTCGCTGGAATCGGAGACTCGAAGTGCAAAATCTTCACGCGACGTACCCCTCTCAGCTCACGCGTGCACGAACCGATTATTCAACCCGTACAGTCCGCGAAACCCGATACCGAATCATCTCGATTTCCTCCGAACCCACTGGCAAATACTACAGCTCCATACTCCACTTCCTCAATCCTCTCGATTCTTCCTCAATAGTCCGCGAAACCCGATACCGAATCATCTCGATTTCCTCCGAACCCACTGGCAAATACTACAGCTCCATACTCCACTTCCTCAATCCTCTCGATTCTTCCTCAATAGTCCGCGAAACCCGATACCGAATCATCTCGATTTCCTCCGAACCCACTGGCAAATACTACGGCTCCATACTCCACTTCCTCAATCCTCTCGATTCTTCCTCAATCCTCTCGATTCCCTCCGAACCCGCTAGCAAATACTACGACTCCTTACTCCACGTCCTCTCTCCTTAGTTGGGACATGACAACCCATCTTAAGCGGGGCAGCTTCTCTTCTTTACCGGTCGAAATCCGTCTCGAAATACTCCGATATTTACCAGCGTGGTCCGACTTCCTCAGATTCCGCCGTATCGACTCGTGCTGCTTTCAGGGTACCAAACGTATTGCGCTTCTCGATTCTTACGAACCTCTTGAATTCAGCAAATGGTTCCTCGAGCAGTGTTGCAACGACATCATTGGCCCCAACGAGATATGGGCTAATCTCTTGACCAGCTTTGGTTACAGAGTGCCGGCTTATGCACAGGCAGGTGGATTGGGAAAGAAAGAGCTGTTGCAAAGGAAAAACCAGTTGGACAGACATGTGTCTACTTGGGAGGACGCCTGGAGGGAGCGATGCATTTACCGTGCAATAATGGGGGTTATGCGGGGGCTGGAGCGCGCTCGTGGTGTTTTCTCGAACATTACGGGGACCAGCGAGTGGGAGTCGCACTTGCAAGATCTCGGTCTGACTCAGGCAAATTTCAACTTGGATTCTGTCAGGAAGGTCGTCACTCGCCTTCAGAATCGTATTCTGCTTATGCGCCTCGAGGAAGAGCGGCTCATCTGGAGGTACAAAGACTATAGATCGGGATCAGGATCGCGACGTCGGTGTTCGGAACGTAACACCTCCATTTTGCATGGCCTGGAGGAAGCGGACTATATCCTTTCGAGATTGTTATCCGAAATTCTAAGGCCTCTTGAGTTCGATTACGACTCCCTCATGTTTCATGTTAACCTCTCTCCTGTTGAGGATCGATTACCTGATACTCCATACAGAATCTTTGTCCTCTTGATTTGTCTTCCTTTTCTCGTTGCAGTAAGGCGTTTGGTGTCGTCCTATCAGTCAGGCGACTGTGGAGCTTGGGCGAAGAGTTTCGATAATGGATTTTTGCGGAAAGCGGTGGGGTTGTTCCATGATTTGCGAGTCTTTACAGCCAGAATGCTCGAGATTCGGCGCTACATGAATCGTCCGGACTTCCCTAAAACCGTCTGATAAACTATTTCACTTCGGGTCTTTATTTCGCGCCTTTCGTTAAGTCTATAGAGTGCTTGGTACTTGGTCTCTTTCTTTCGGCGAAGGTTTTGCTCGCTTTTTTCTGATAGGTAGGCATACGAACTTAGAAGTATGTTTTTACGGTGGACTTCGATTAGTCAGATGCAGTTTTTAGGCTAACTAGCAGTGACTGTCACTGTCACCAAGGTTGCTTTTCGTAGTGGTGTTCTCTCCTATTAACTTCCCGTCTGCTCCCGACAACGCCTGACTCGACTTTTCCAATACCTGTATATTCCAGTCTGCTTCCGATAACGCCTGACCCGACTTCACCGATACTCCTAACGATGTTCAGATCCACGGACTTTCACGGCCTCCCTGTCGCCGCTCCAGGCTCACGAACTCGCGACGACGGCAGGACTGCTGGAGTGGACAGCTTTCCGAATCCGCAATACCCGGTCACCCCTACCTCATCCAGGTATTCGGCTCATGTTTTGGATTCGTCCCCTCCTCGGATGCCCTCTCCGTCGTTGCCATTACCTCCCATCCGTTTCCTGCGTGCTATCCCTCCCGGATTTATGGAAAGCCAGAGACCCAATGGGATTTTGGGGTCTGATGGTAATTCCACTGGTGGGCTGCACTACGGCCAGCCCGATAATGTGCCCACCTCCGACGATTTCAGGTCGGATGGGGCCTTCTACTCCTTTGCCGGCAGCTCTTCGCTGAACGACAACCCGTTTCCTAACGGAACCAGCGATATCGATTACTCAACCCACCTTCCAACACTCGGCCGGTCTGGACTTTCGGCGCGCCTGTTTACAGAAGAGCGTTGTGCGAGGTGCTTGGAAAGAGAGGCTGAAGAGGAACAGCGAAGAGCAACGGCAGCAGAAGCAACGGCAGCAGAAGCAACGGCAGCAGAAGCAACGGCAGCAGAAGCAACGGCAGCAGGAGCAACAGCAGCAGGAGCAACAGCAGCAGGAGCAACAGCAGCAGGAGCAACAGCAGCAGGAGCAACAGCAGCAGGAGCAACAGCAGCAGG
>ML119678.1:199343-415300 GCA_003788565.2 Ascobolus immersus RN42
AGACCGCACGTGGCATTACCGCCCTACGCTTCTGCTTTCAAGGTTGTTGGGTTTTTGGGCTCACTACCCTGCCGCTTCAATGAGTTGGCCCAGGTTTGGCGACGAACCTATCGACGATCATGGGAACCGGGTTTTTGGCAATTGTTTTATGGAGAAATGGGAGAGGTTTATAGACGCCCTCCGCTGGTCTTTTGGCCTCGAATATTTCCTCACCAGCTGTTCCGACGATCCATATCCAGAACTAGAATGTGCCACCGGATATCCCGGAAATCACTTTCTGCAGAGTTACATTGCACGCTATGGCATCGTTTTTCTTATTACGCTGGTCGATATCAGTACCGATCTTGGTGGTGCAACCTTTCGCCAACGTCTTGCTGAGCTGGGTGCGGCAGTGGATTCTGTTTATGAATTTCTTCGATTTCTTCGAAAAGTAGAAGGCTATATCCTAGCACCCTTGGCTAGGCCGAAACTCGAACTCTCGGGTGGCAGAGAATCAAACGAATACAAGGCCAAATTTGCGCTGTATTTAAGCGATCGGGGAAACCCGCGCCGGTATGAGTTGGATGACGAGGGGCCAGTCGTAGAGGAGCCGCAAACGCATATGGAACGCTACTTAGCTGAGCAACGTCGGTTTGATGAACGAAGACTGGGATCTGACTTCCGGTTTCCGGAGCTTGAAACTCGCCATTTTATTTACCCATATCCGCTCAGGTATAAATGGTGAATGGGGAGCCCGGTACCTAGGTAGTTATGCGACATCTGCGAAAATTAGGGCTTTCACTAAATTCTTCTGCTTCTATTTTGGGTTGGGTTTATAGTTTTCTTCTGCTTCTATTTTGGCTTGGGTTTATACTTTTCTTCTGCTTCTATTTTCGGTTTATAGCTTGATTGGCGTCCGTGAATATTGATTTTATGCTCGCTTTACTGTCCATTTGACCTACATTCTCAGACCGTCATCAATCTCCTTACTCTACCTTATCCAATGTTCATGGTCTGGTCCCTTCTGAACTGATATGACTGTACCCCGTCGTGATGTGATTGAGGACCGAGGTATGGATTTAGCTAGATCTCGTAACTCCATTAGAATGAAGGGGCAGTACAGTGTTGCAACTAGGAGCGGAGGCGAGTGACGGTTTGACGAGAGGCGGCAGAGGAAGGGATGAAAAACGACATCAAAGTGCAAATCAGTCCTGTCAATCGAGCCTGGAAACCAGCCCGCACAATGAGCCAGCCCGAGCTGGACCCAGCCCAGAATTGATCCCGCCCAGAATTGATCCAGCCCAGAACTGATCCAGCCCAGGATTGATCCAGCCCAAAATTGACCCAGCCCAGAATCGATCCAGCCCAGAACTGATCCAGCCCAGAATTGATCCAGCCCAGGATTGATCCAGCCCAAAATTGATCCAGCCCAAAATTGACCCAGCCCAGAGTTGACCCAGCCCAGGATTGATCCAGCCCAGCATCGACCCAGCCCAGATTTGATCCAGCCCAAATTCGACCCAGCCCACCCCAGCGCGAGCGGGCCCAGAAACGAGCCAGCGCGAGCCGGCAACGTGCCAGCCCACCTTTGCGCGAGCCAGCAACGAGCCAGCCCACCCCAGCGCGAGCCTGCAACGAGCCAGCCCACCCCAGCGCGAGCCTGCAACGAGCCAGCCCACCCCAGCGCGAGCCTGCAACGAGCCAGCCCACATCAGCGCGAGCGCGAGCCAGCCCGAAGGCCTGGAGCAATTCGGTTATTATGCGGGGGCGCTAAATTAGTGAGGGGGTGAAAGCATAACCAGTTTTTCCGGAGTCCAAGCACTGCGCCATTTCTGCGCCAAGCCCAGAGGGTCAAGTGGGAGAAAAGGAGTCGCCATCGTCTGACTTTTGTCGGACGGAATCCTTGAGTGGGGTCACATGGAGGCGAAAACGTGCAATTCTCAGCCGCACTTCACAGCACGATCGAAGCCATGCCCAATCGTTCCATCTTATTCTCGAAAAGGAAATGCAGAGACTGATGAGGAAAGTTGCCATGCATATTCGCCTCGGCATGGCCTAACCGTGAAGCTCAGGTAATGTTGAGCTGTCAACGGATTGCCTGTTGGATTCGATTGGGATTTGAATGCGCCATGTGGAGACGGTGATGGCTGTGTCTTCCGGATGCTGGGAATTCCGAACTCAGATACCTACACTGCGTGGTCTCCTTGTACGAGTTGCTTTTTCCGTGCTGAGACGTACGAGTTGCCTACCAGCATGCGCCTTTGTACAGACTCGGAGAGCTCCGGCCAGTATATTCTCCGGATTCCTACTAATCCACCAAAGTTAGGCCAACCGCCACATATGTATGTATCGACCCAATACATCTCATCACAGCTCCACACTCTCTGCCTGTCTCCGAAACGCCCTGGCTGTTGCTGCTGAACTTTCATGTGGAGAACCGGACGTTGCACCCTAAGCCTTCGCCCAGCCCGCCCATTCGGTTGCTCTAAACCGGATGAATTCAAGACCAGCCATGCCATGCTGCGCGAACCAATCGAGCTTTCGGGTGTTGCCATGGAGTATCCTCGTCGCTGGCGCTTTAGTTCTTGTTGCTTGTAGTCAGGCTTGTGTAGCGTGCTCGGCAATCTCAGAGCTTCGTCGGACAGTACTTGAACGTGATACTCCGGCCCGTGTCGTTTGTTAAGTCGGGAATGGACTGTGAGATGTCCGGTTGCCGCGGTATGGCTGGTTGTAACAGGATGCTGGCCATTTGCGAGGAGCGCTCTGCCGCCGAATCATAATCAGTGGATCCCATCTGCGTTCCTCCATGAAGTCCATGAGAGCGACATTACTGTTTGCTCGTTTCGGGCTTCTCTGGTAATCCGCCGAGGCTGGCGTCGTGCTTGGAGCAGAGACTCGGGAACTGGTAAGCGGCAAGACGAGGTTGAAATTGCTATAGCGACCCGATGGTGGATAGGTTTCGGAATTGATTCTCGGTGTAAGTAAGGGTTCCGTTTGTCTTATAATTCTCTGTTTATAGTCAGCTTCCAGAGGTTCGGAGCCAACTTGGGCCGCTTCCGAGACTCACAGTGCCTTTAAACGGTTGCCTGATACGATGCGATGACCTTCCGATACACTCGGTGTAGTAGTTGGTGTGCCCAGCCGACTGGCCCGACCTTCGCCTCGCGATTACTGAATCCCACGCTGAGCATGTCCGTACTTGTCTCCCTCCTTTTTCGCTTCTCAGGTTATTGTCGCTATATGCTCTCGAATGTCCTTCGGTCGATGGTACGGTCCGTCATCAGCATTGTCTGCTGCATGCAGCTTCAATTCGGATAGGAACCGATGGAAGATTCGATTCAAGGTGTCTTCTCTACCGCAAGGTAAAATTCCTGCAGGTTTCCTCGAGAACGAAGGGAAGGGTAGAGTCTTCGCCGAAAATTGTTGATCCTAAGAAGGGCTGCCGAGGCAAGGTCTGAGTTGAGAAAATCGGTGTGGAGCAGCTGCCTTCATCCTAAAACCCTCACGGTATAAGCGGACGGTTTCCTTTCGATCTGTTGTCGTTTCTGACCGTACTCGAGATGCAATGATGTCTTCAAGTTGTTGGCGTTCGTTTCTGTTTGCTTGTTTTGGAGTTGGTGGATGTTTATGACAAAGCTTGCAAAGAGTGCGGCCGGTGGGAATTAATCACAGAGGGGCCGGCGATGGATGACGTCACACTGGCATTCCCGACGAGCGAGTCAACGAAAGCGGCCAGAGTATCACGATAAAGAGAGGAATGAAGGCTTCCTTTGTTGTCTTTTGTTTTGCGTGGAGTGGTGGTGATCGGAGGCGATGTTGCAATTCCGCAAGCGGTCGTGAAGGAGATTTCGTCGTTCGGCGTCGTAGTGTTGATTCGTGGCCTTGGAGCTGCGCTGGCAGCTTTGAGGCCTCGCTTCTCCCAATCCCCACCATCTACACCTCACCCTCAATGCTCCCAACCTCAAAATCACCAGAGACTACACGCCCAACACTGCGCTTCAAACCCCGACAGAAATCACGACGATAGAAGACGAGATGGCAGCACCCAGCTCGTCCCGATCCAAAAAGATGCCCACCACCATAACGTATATAACCGAGGACCCCTTCGGCCCCTCAAAATGCGACTCTATCCTCGAACCTGACGATCTCACCATGGGCCTAGATACGACTCAAAAGATGTTCCGCTACGAATCCGGGCCACCAATCTTTGGCACTCGCGCTGCCTACGAAGCCGCCAGAGGTATTGACGGAGCTACCAATCCGCACGGGCTACAGGTGCTCTTTGTCAATCTGAGGGAGGACTTGCAGGCGGATGAATACGAGGAGCACTATCGTGAGGTATACGCCAGGTCGAAGGCTTTGTGCAAGAAGGGTGTTGAGGGCACTGGTATCGTGTTTGATGGAAGTGATGTCGGGCCGAGGCCACAGGACAAGTGGATTATGTACTTTGCAGTCTTTGGTGCGGATGTGGTGAATGAGTTGCGGAAGGATCCAAAGGTGGGTTCAGTCGACCCTGTCGAAATTGATACTAACTCAAGGGGTAGGTCATCGATTGTGGACTTGTTGGGAATGAGCTCGTGAAGCCATCTGCGATTCAGAGAGTTCCAAACTGGGCACACGAGGCATTGAGTAAGACCCATTGAAACTTGGATAGATATCGCGCCGGGATGGAAAGTGGCTTCAACATTCGCCTGCCTCCAAGATTCAGTAGAGAGGAACTGGGTGCGGGGGTCACCATCTTCAGTATGGATAACTACATGGACCGGACGCTTCCAGTAAGCTGCAACTGATTTCCATGATCATACGCAACTAACAGCTCCATAGGAACTCCTCGATGGCCAGGGAAACCCCCGTGTAACGTATGGCCGCGACTTCTTCCCGAACCACAACCCCAATCACATCAACATGCCCTTCGAAGGCCATGGCGATTGCATGATGATTCACGCCGCCGGAAGAATCACAGGGCTTGCACCAGCCGCGAATATTGTTGCAATCAATCTTTTTCGCGAGGGAATCGACGGTGGGTGGGGTGAGGATGTGTATCGTGGATTTCGGTGGATTGTCGGCCAGGTACGCACGAGAGGGCTTCAGAATCGGGCGGTTGTGAGCATGGCCCTCACAGGTGTGGGTCCAAACCCCGACGATTTCGGCCTACGCTTCCAGCGATACATCGAACGAATCGATATGGATGTATTGGGCCTCATTGTTGTCCACAGTGCGGGGAACACTAATGTGAGCTCTACTTCTTATGTAGAGATTGGGTACTGACTTGCTTTTCTAGAGGGAGATAACTGATGCCGAGCCACTCTACCCCCAGATGTCTGATCAGGTTCTTGTTGTGGCCGGGATGGCGTGTGACGGATATTTCTGGAAGGATGTGGAAACGGATGTGCCTGGTGTCTTGGCCGGATCAAATTTCGGCGAAGGTAAGCTTTGACGATCTCGTTTCTCTCAGACGTTCACTGATCGTTCGCTTGTAGTAGTCGATCTTGTTGCTCCTTGCGAGGACCTGCCAGCGCCTCTCCGCAACGGAGTTGTTTTGTTGATACCAGAACAGGCTGCTCCCTCGGTAAGTCCCCCGTCACTCTGCATCTCCGTGGAGTACTCGAGTGTGGATGTTGATTCAGAACATGACTAACAGCTCCAAGCATGCGCCATCACCGTTGGCCTCGTTGCGTGTCTCCTCAATGGGCAAAGATCTCGCCAGGACATCATGGACCTCCTGATAGATAGACACACCAGGGTTGGCACAAGCGGGATACATTATCCCATCCTGTGTATTGATTAGCGGTCCGTATAGACGATGGAGGATACTGATTGATCCTTACCTGCATATATCCCCTTGTCTCCCATTGCCTCATACCTTTCCTCCTTCCAGATTCTTGTGGTTATCTTCCTTTTTCCTCGGTCCTTCTCGGCGTTGGATGTTGCGATTCCCCTCATTGGCTTTTGTGTTGTTTTATGTCCGGCGATGCGTCATGGTTAGCTTTCTTCTTTGGTTCACTTTATTTCAGTATGCATTATCCACCGTATCAAGTCCCTCCAAATGGCAATATCTTCCTTAACGAGCCCGGTGAACTAACTACCGTTCTACAACTATGCTTTACGGTTTGCAGTCGCATTGGTTACCCATTTGCGAGTTGTCATACCGCTGGCATCTTCCCATACTCATAGTATTCCCCGAGCAGAAGTCACTGCTACATGCTGCCAACCAATATGTACCTGCACATCTACAACGGGTCTGTCAGCACCAAGCTTAGTCTTCGGGATGCAACGATCATCTGCCAGTGCTACCTGTCATATTTCCTCTTGACATCGAAAGCTTCAAGTTTCAGAATATGCCACGAATAAAGAAAGGCTCCTGGTCTGGTCCGGCCTCGATCCTATTGCTGGTTTGTATTACCTGCCACTACTATACGTATATACCATTCCCTCGTAGATTTCATGCTGGCGCACGTTCACGAGCTCGGACAAGCAATTCCAAGGAAGGGACAAGGATGTCGAATTGAAGTCGAGCTGACGAGACTTGATGACAACTACGGCCCGTCGTTCAGGAAGCAGAGATGCTGGGATTGGGAACAAAAACTGGTTGTTATTGTCAGTATTGACCCAAACAAAGATACTATATCTTACAATTAAACTCCTCAGGTAACTTACATTCGAGTAGGTAATCCCTGCAGTGGAAGCAATTTGAGCTTGCGACTCACCCAGGCTCTACTCATCCAACCCCCCGACCGGAAATCATCCTTTTGCACTGGAGTAGCAAGCGTCAGATACTTTTCATTGCCAGCTATAAGATCCGACCGTAAGACCCGCAGTTTCTCAGAAGGGATCAAGACGGTCGTTCCTGGTAATGAGGGCCGGTTGTCCTACGAATTTCTTGTTGCATAGCTGTCTTCGATCGGTGTCAAATCTAGAGCGATGTCGCTGGCAAATTCGGGACACGAGGCTTTGAGCTCGTTGGCCCTTTGGTCGTTAGCAAAACGGTTCAAAAAGAGTTCGAGAGTCTTCGATTTGCCTGTCGTTGCTTGCGGCTCATTTCATTCGTTTAGTTGTCTTCGAGATGGTGGTTGATTTTGAGAGAAAGAACTGGATGGTAGAGAGGTAAGAAATATCGAAACAGTCCCTGACGCCAGTCCTAAACGGTCAGCGCTTCAAGTTTTGAAATGAGTTTCGGCGATTCAGATACCTTTCATTATCCTTGTGTCGTGGTGTTGGAATGTTAAGAGAGGCGTTGTTGGAGCAGCATAAGTGATCCTGAAAGCAACATTCAGAAAGTAAGTAAGTAGAGCTGCGATGTGGCCCTTTCGGAGATTATTCCCAGCAAGTGGACTCGTCACCAACATTGCGTCCCGAAAACCGTTCTCGAATTTCAACAACGTCTTCAAACCACGTCACCCATCGACTCCAACTCTGCCCCTACAACAACTCCAGTTGCTACGCACTCGCTATATCACACGTCAAAGCCATGCCTCACGACGGCGCATCTCCACCCCACTCAAAGCCGTCGAAGTCGTCCAAGGCCAAAGCGCCTCGCTCCGCCATAGACCCTTTCGCCCCCTCCAAATGCGACATCCTCACCGATCGCGACTGGGTCTCTTTCGGCCTTGCTCCTGGACAAAAGATGTTTCGCCACAACGGAGGACCTCCAGTGTTTGGGACGCGTGAAGCGTACGACATCGCCAAAGGTCGTGGTTCTTCCCCAAACCCGCATGGCCTCGAATTTATCTTTGTTCGACTTCGAGGAGATCTCGACCAAGCCGACTACGACGCCCATTATGCGGACATGTACAGGCGCTCAGAGGAGTTAAGGAAGAAGGGTATTGAGGGAACTGGCATCGTCCATGACAGCTGTTCTGAAGGACCCACGCCACAGGAGAAGTGGATGTTTTATTTTGCGGTTTATGATGCAGGGACGTTGGCAGAGATCAGAAAGGACGACATGGTATAAGAGCGTCCAGTTGTAATACGAGAAACGACATATGCTGACGGGGAATATAGGTCATTAGTTGTGGAGTATCTGGAAAAGAAAAGATTCGAACGGCCAGTGTCGTGGATGTTCCCCACTGGGGTGTTGCCGCCATGACCAAAGAGAAGTGGAATCTTGGGATGTATAATGCCGGCGAACGCTCGAGCCACAAGATCCGTGTTCCCCCCCACTTCCATAGGGAGCAGCTGGGCGCAGGCAACACAATCTTTTCCATCGACCATAACGTTGACCCAACCCTCCCAGTATGTCCCCGTACTAGATATGGAGCGCAACTAACACGCGTATAGGAGCTACTTGACGCCCAAGGCAACACTCGCGTCCAAAAGGGTCTCGACATCTGCCCCCTCACCACACCTGGCCACATTCTCAGCGCGGGGGAACGCCATGGAGACTGTATGATGACCTTGGCAAGTGGCCGCATATGCGGGATTGCGCCATCTGCAACAATCGTCGCAGTCAACATCTTCAAGGAAGGTGAAGACGGTGCCGAGCCTGAGCATGTATTCGTTGCAGTCAACTGGATTATTGCGGAGGTGGGCAGAAGGAGAATCCGGAACAGGGCTGTTCTGAACATGTCGCTTACTGGCGTTCCTGATGCTTATGACTACGCTGGATATCTTCGTGATCTAATTGACTTGCAAGATATGGACCGCGTGGGATTGATCATTGTTCATTCTGCTGGTAACCAGAATGTAGGCATATCCACTCTGTTAGGGCTCAAGCTCGTTTGCTAACCTTATTGTTCAGCGTGAGATAACACTCGCAGATCCCTTACACCCACAAATGTGTGAGGATGTTGTCGTGGTGGCCGGTATGGCATGCGATGGTTATTTGTGGAGCAACGAGGTGGTTGATCCGGAATCCGACTCCGATTCAGATTCGGGTTCTGACAAGTCGGACGAGGGGCCTCTTATGATTGGCAGCAACTATGGTGATGGTACATTTCCATCTTCATCCTCTCTCTGCTGTTTCTAACATCTTATCTTGCAGTCGTTGACATAGTCGCCCCGTGCCAACACCTCGAAATCCCCCTTCACGCCGGCCAGGTCGACCGCTCTACCGGCTGCTCTAATGGTAAGCGCCTTTCTACTCTTCCCCTTTAATCTTGCCTAACATGCCTCAGCCTGCGCCCTCGTATCGGGCTTCATCACCTGCCTCCTCGACGGTCGCCGCACCCGCCAGCAAGTCCTTGAGCTGCTCTACCGCAAACATACAAGAGCTGGAACTAACGGGATCCGATACCCTATCCTTTGCGTGGACTAGAGATCATTGTGAACGATTGAGGTGTTGTGTTTTATTCTTGATGATATGAGGTTTCCATGGACATTTCTGTTTGCATTACTGGTGTTTTTATGCATCTCTTTCTTGTTCTTGCATTGATCTCTCCGGGTTTCCTCTAGCTCTGTCCTCACATGGTTGTTGCATGTTTTCAGTCTCGCCAGTTCTTATGTTCTTTTTGCTTTCTGTCAGGCTTGTTTTGATATACCTTATGCCAGTGCTAATTTACGGTATTTGCCTTTTGAGAATGTATTGATTAGCATCCGCCGAGTATAGCGAGCCCGAAGAGGATGAACATGCGGAGGAGTATGCGAAGAAATATGCCGAAGCCGTTGAGCACAACCCTATACAAAATGGTATTCGGGCATCCAAGTTGTAGTCTAGCCGTAAGGACAAACGTAAGAACGGCCGCCACGACAAGCATAAGGGCAGCCGTAAGAACAAAGGTAAGGATGCCGACCGCAAGCATGTGAAGGGCAAGGACAACGATAACGATGACACTGAATTCATGAAGCCGACTTGGACCCAGAAATGAAATACTATGCATAAGTATATGGCTACTTCATTGCAACATATTGCAACCCGACAATGCTATCAGGACCCGTCTCGGAATCTTTAAGCACGGCCAGGAGAAATTGCCATGCTGGCAGATGGTTACTGAGGCAGAGATGCGACTTATAAGTCACTACATTAAGCCTACTAAGTACCTACTTAAGTAAGTATATAATGGCAGGATCCTCAGAATACCTGAGCTGTGATTATTCCAAATGGCATCCTCAGAATTGAGCTGGTGATATCCACAGAGTAGGTTCAGCATTGTCAGAATGAATCACTTGAAGATGTTTAAGGGGTATATGCTTACAAGACAAGTTGACGAGGCCCATGCAGCTGTCATGACGACATGGTAGTACAAGTCAGTTGGACCCCAACATGTTTTGGCCGAAAAATGAATAGTTGTTAGTAAACGCTTGTTACTCTAGGTATGTTGCGAGAGTTGGGTTAGGGTTAAGGTTAGGGTTAGAGGATCTGGGTTAAGTTGGTTCGGGTTAGGCCTGACCGTCCCTCCCGGCTTAGGGTTATACGTTATTTATAATAATAATAATTCGCAAGCTTTAAAAAAAAACAGCAAGAAGAATGCAGCAACCGCTCTCTTACATCGATGGCATAGCTAGATTCAGTATGAGTTTCAGTGCTCGTGAAAACCAACCGGCTTGTATCTTCGATTACGCTTCTGTAATTCAGAATGCCTCTCTTTAGGAGCGCTCGAGCATCTTTTACATGTCTTTGAGAAGAAGAACGGCCGATTGAAGTGACGACAAGCTTCTGACGATGGGAACAAGTGTTGTTTCATAGCCTCGAGTTCAGGTGCTGGTGGGCACGGGAAAATAGGAAAGAAGGATGTGACATCATGCAAGAGTTAAATATACAAGCCAAGTTCGTTTCCTAAAGATTGTGAAAAATGGAACGAATGAACTCGACTAACCAAGGAATAGAGTTGATGTCCCTCAAAAGGCTTGAATGGAAATCTCCCCGTTGGCCCGTGCCCCTTTGATGATACTCGATGCCGGCATACGGGCGTCTCCGTCCATTTCGATCGTAACTCAATGCGAGCCAGCTAGGTCCCCAGACGACAGCAACAGCAAAAGAAGACCTCAGGTTGTAGCAAGTTAATACCAATCGATTATCTATTACCTAGATCCAGATATACGACTATCACGCTAAAGAGCCCCAAACGAAAGGAAAAAAAGAAAAAGAAAAATCACAAACGCCATAGTTCATTACCCAGAACCCATAAAAAAGACCCAAAAACCCCAAGCGCAATCATTAATAAATACTCAGCCGGAACCAGGCCAAATCAGCCTATCAAGTTCAACAGCATCCTCCCCATCGATCTCCCCAGACGAACCCTCCCCTGCATCATCAAAATCATCAACAGAAAGTAACCCTCACACCTCGCTCTTCCCCTTCTTGTACTCCTCATCGCTATCCCCTCCGCTTCGTTCCCGTCCGATGACGTCGCCGCGGTGGTCATCGTCTGCGAAGGAAATGTCCTCGTCGATTTGCTGAGCCTCCCACCAACCTGAGTTCTTCATACCGGGAACAGGGCCAGCGAACTGGCAGAGGAGGTAGTAAACGACGGCCGACACGATGAAGCCGGCGAAGAAGTTGAAATTGTAGATGTAGCGTGCGGCGACGGGGATGTCGTAGCCAACTCCGATGGCATCGACGAAGCCGACAATGTTGATCAGAATTCCGGCAATGTAGGCGGCATATGCTCTCCAGTGGAAGCCGTAGGTGAAGTAGTAAGGAGACGATCGGCGGCCGGAGAAGAGAGCGTAGATGTCGAGGTATCCGCGACGGACGATGTAGTAGTCGCAAGCAATGACGCCGGCGACGGAAGAGAGGAAGACGGAGTAGGCCGAGAGGTAGGTTGTGAAGCGGTTAGAGTCGGAGAGAAGGTACCAGGGACACATGACGAGACCAACAAGGGCACAGATATATCCACCACGACGGATGTTCAGGAAGCGAGGAGCAAGAGCCGTGAGATCGGTGCCGCAAGAGACAGAGTTGGCAGCGATGTTGGTACCAAGCTGGGCGAGAGCGAAAGAGGAAGCGATCAAGAAGACGCCGGCACGGTTGCCAGCCCCTCCCTCCTCCAAGATCTTGTGAAGAAGGTCAAGCGGGTTCCAAATGGGATCTTCATACATGACGGCAGAGGAGGACGAGACGATTATTCCAACAAAGGATGTCACGGCGAAACCACAAGGAATGGTGAGAAGCTGAGACCAAAGAGCATCCCTTGGCTTTCCGGCGAAACGAGTGAAATCGGGGTCGTTGACGATCAGGGCAGCAAAATTGGCAATTGCGGACATGATTCCAGTGACAATTGCCCATGTGAAATCGGCACCGTGGATCTTTGCTGGCTGGTGAATAATTGGACCAAGTCCTCCAGCTCTCTTTACCATCCATCCGAAGAAGGCGAAACCAGCGACCGGAACAACATAGGATTTGACAGTGAAGAGATGGCGAATTTTGTGGACAGGAAACTGCAGACGGTTATTATGGTTTCTAGCAATTTGAATAGGAAAAACTTACCCAGATGGCAGGGAGGGAGCACAGCCAAAAGATGAAGAAAGACACCCACAAGTTTGTGTGCGTTTGGCTGGATTCCATGGTATTTGGAATGTTATTCCATGATTCCCAGATGGACCGAATCATCAGATTGACACACTGTCCTCCAATCCAAGCCTGTACACCATACCAAACGCAAGCCATAACCGCACGATTAAACACCGGCCATAGTGCTCCCCAGATACCGAATGAAGATCTCGAGATGACTGGGAATCCGACGTGGTATACTGCACCAATGCGACCGTTCAGACAGAGAAAACAAGCAGCCAGAAAGTATCCCGACCAGACGCAAAGCCATGATTGCCACCATGTCAGACCGGCGACGATCATGGAGGACGAAATCATCCATGTGTTCTGTGAACTCCACCGTTAGCGATGCTCAAAGTCGCCGACTATCTCCAATTCGGCCCCCAATCTCTCGAGGCTGGAGATAACTCACAATGTTGAAAGAATCCGCAATCCAAAAGCCGACAAAGTTCCAGGGACCCCATTGTCGTCGTGCAGGCTCCACTATTCGTTGATAAAAAGGTTAGCTATTGCATCTTTAATGCGGCCATATGCAGTGAATCGGAGGAAAAGAAAAGCGAAAAGACTCGTGAATGGAATGAGGGTGGGGTGGGAGGCGAGGGATTGGACAACCGCCTCGGAAAGCTCGGCGAATAGTTTAAAGTTGGCGCCCATGTCGATGTGTGACGTCAAAGTTCCTGGCGAGCCGCAACGGCCCCCGCAAGACTTCCAAGCAACCATATTGGGCAACCAAAGCAAGCAAACGAAAGGAAGAGAATGCAATTGAGTGAACGTACCAGGCTTCAGATCGTGGTTAATGAGCATAAGCTGTGTTGTAGAGAGTCCAGGCTCATTTTTCGTTTCCAGCCTGTGAACGAGACCTTTCCATCCTCCAGGTCGCGGTGTTGCTTCCACCGAAGTTGATGTTGATCGGTTGCCAAAGATTCCCATTGTGTGATTATCTCTCCGACTGCGAAACGGGTCGTTTATGTCCACCAGTAGAGGGGTAGTTTCGTCTCCTTCGGGTATTCGAGGGTGACCGTGTGTATGTGACGTCGTGCGATAGGAAGAAGCGGATGCCGGAGAGGAAGATGAGCTTGATGCAAACGATGTCGCGGGACGGCTGTCCTTTATATCTTTCGGCGCAGATGGGGACATCATCTTGAACTGAACGGGATCTGCGCTGCTGTGTGTCTGTATCTCGTTTTTGCCAATCCAGCACGCCGGGATTGAGTGCTACACAGGTCCTAGGTAGCTGCAGCTACCCAATCAAGGATGCGGGGACGAATATCTCACGGGATCAAACGTCCGGAAGTGTAACTGCAATCAGCGTTGAATGCGTAATTATTGCTTGTTTCTTGATGTCTCTCTCGATCAACGTGCGGTGGACGTTGAGGTGTGTGCGGCGATAAACCCACGCTATTCTGCAGCCGAGATAGCTAAATTGGGTTGCCTCCAAGCTTAATCAACAGCTGCCGCTAAGCTATCTTGCGCTAGGAATCGGTTCGTATCGAGACAGGTGCCTCTTGGGATGCGTACCGTTGCGCAGGGCCCGCTCCCGGTTTCTCTCCTAGCCTGCCGCCCAATCCCGAAACCCTAGCTTGTGAATCCCTTGACAACGTCCGTTCCTGAGAAATGCAGAACCGATTGCTAATAAGCTATTTCGAAGGATGCGCAAGGTAAGAGAGTCGAGTAATGAAAACGATTAAGGTTTCTCTAGCCCAAAGTCAACGAAATCCATCCTTCAACCGTCCGTCTTGGAGTCATCACCGACCTCCTACGTTTCCCACAATCAGTCTGGGCGATGTTTGCTCGGTTGCTGTTGACTTTCAGCTATGGCGGAATTATTGATGGGCAAGGGTGTCCGAAAAAGAAAGCTCGATGCAAGACGAATGTGGGGTCGCAAGAGGGGTGTATCGGGTCCGAGGGTTGAGCCACCTCAGCTTCAAGTTTGTTGGATACCGCTTCGAAGATGTCGAAAAGAGCCACAATTTGTTTGCTTCCATCGATGCTCTTTTAAGTCGTAGCAGTAAGCGAATGCTCGTACCAAAGCCCGTGCTGATAGAGAGCATCCGCCCTGCGAGATACAGATCATCCGTCCTGTTGTTTCCTTCCCATTGCCTGTGTTTGTCTTGGTGTAGATGCGCGATAGCACATGGTGCGGGTACTGCGGCCAGAAAAGATAAGTTAGAGCGTTGGCAACAAGATAAGCATGGTTGGGAGCGTGGGGATGACCGACAGGCTGAGATGTCGCATGCACTTGACTTGTCCGCTTGACAGGGCGAATGTTGTTTGTTTTGCAGAACCCTGGCGATTGGTGGGGTAGAAGTCGCGTGCCGCCACAAAAAGGAAGAAACACCAAGCGGGGCTAGTGCAGATAGGCGGTGGGAAGCGATAACGGTGCAACTGTTTGCTCGATGAAATCGAGTCAGAGATTCGGTATCGCTATTGGCATCGGGGGATACAGCCTCTAATCCTTTAAGGTACGAAGTTAAACCCGACGGCAAAAAAGATGCTGGATGACTTGATGAAGGCCGAAAGTTCCAGCCCGATGGCCCGTGCACGATGAACTGTTCCGTTCTCCGGATTACCCGAGAGGGTCATCATCATGACGGACGGCAACCCGAAGTGAAGCCGTTTCTGTCCGAAGAATGACGACAACTTGCCAGCTACGTAGTCGAATCAATGAGGCCTGGATAGTCATCGAGATATGGATACCTTCACATTTCGCTCTGTATGGGAACACGAAGAATCTGTGCTCAGATTAAGAGTTGAAGCTCCCCGCGAGTCCGGAGAAAGCCGAAAGACAGGGATACTCTTAACTTGAACATGAAGTGTAAAGATCGCTTGTCGGACATATCGAATGGGGAAACACTGACTGCGAAAGCAAAACCTCAGTCTCTGTCCCGAAACCAAGGAACTGCCAGTGGATCTTCGATCGACATACACGGCCAAGGAGTCCTTGGGTGGGAAAGGTATTTGGTTGGCAGCTGCATGTCGATACAAACAAGCAATCTTGAAACTGTGACCTACTAGTAAGAATATATATCTCTAGAATTCTGGATTGGAGTGAAGTACCTCTCCAGATAACTTTTACATGCGAGGTTCGTACACTTCTGCAACGATCCAAGTATTCGTACATCTCTCAATAGTCGTAGCTGCGGATGAACAGGCTGTGAAGAACGGACACCCGTCGAGCAAAATGAAAGCTCCATAAGAGGCATTCTCCCCGACCAGAGTCGAACTGGTGACCTGCAGATGGCAGACATGGTCCGAAGAACCACATTACAGTCTGTTGAGATACCAACTACACCACAGGGAGGATGATGAAGGTATTGAGGCCAGTTACGTTTCGATAGTTAAGTGTTACATGAGCGAACCTTAGTGAAACGGGTTGAAAAGTAGCAAAAGAAACGAGCAGGACCGAGCGCTCCCTCTCCCCGACCAGAGTCGAACTGGTGACCTGCAGATGGCGGACATGGTCGGAAGAACCACATTACAGTCTGTTGTGATACCAACTACACCACAGGGAGAAGCGATGGAAAACAGAAAGGCTCCAAAGTCCCATACAGCCTCAAAGGATATATGTACATAAAAGGAACGAAAGCAGCAACCTAAACTCCAATAAACTCCAGCAACCATCAAGGTCATCTCAAAGCAAGCTCTCCATAGCATACCGAATTAATCCCTACACCGCAACTGCTGGGGCCAAAGCCAGTTCTACCTCTGGAACCTCCTCAACAGGACCATCCAGCACCGGTACGCCCTCCAACCCTTCCTCAACCGGAACCTCCTCCTCCAACGGCTCATCGTCAAAAGAGAACCCCAAAGCCGCATTAAACGCATCCGCCACACTCTGATCCTTCAGATCCCCAAACTCCCTCACCACCTCCTCCGCACCCTTACAAGCCGCCTGCGCCTCCGCACTCGCCTGACAACTGTTCACCAAGTTGTCACAGATGAAGCTTGCGATTGTGCCGGCATCGAGAGCTTCGCCTTGTGTGTCGAAGAAGCCGTCGGAGTTGTTGGGAAGGAAGGTAAATTCGTTGACGCGGCGGCCGTTGACGCCAGGGAGGAAGACCATGGTTGGGTCGGTGCAGAAGCCAAAGTCGAGGTTGGAGGTGAAGTCGTCGAGGGAGGGGTCGGTGCCGGTTGGGGGCTCGGCGGCTGGGTCGTCGGGGAAAACAGGGGGGACCTCGATGAATTCAAGCTCGTCGGTGGAGGCGGGTGGTATGTCAAGAGGCTCTTCAACTGCATCGACGGGAACTTCAATCGGAGCTTCGATGGGGGCCTCAACAGGAATCTCGGCAGGTATTTCGATGGGTGTAGCCTCGGGAAGGTCCTGTGGTATAGGTGCGGAGAAGGCAAGAACGGAAAAGAGCGTGAGAAGGTAGAGTGATGAGCGCATTGTGGACGAGTGACAATCTGAGAAGCTGAGAAGTCCAAGTTGAGAGAATGTGAGGTAAAGAACGGATATTCAATATCCCAAGGCCGAGAGGTTGAAATAAGAATGAGCACAGCTATAATAATGCGTCAGCATCAATCACCCGGCCTCTTTAAAGAAGCAAACATACCTCTTCAACGATAGTCGAAAAGAAGGAAAGATCGATCTGAGAAGGCTAAGAAGCTTGGAATCAAAGAGAGGTATGAGGACGATGGGATATCACAGATTCTTTATACCCACCATGCGAATCGTGCCGAATAACAGGACCATTCGTATGATCGAGATGTTAGAGGACGAAACACATAGTGGACTGGCTAGCCTGATCCATGCTCTTATTCCTTCTTGCAGGTGCAAGAACGAGCGGGATGTGGGTCCCGGATGATATGGCCGACGGATGCACTGTGCCCATAGCGTTTATATTGCTCGTGGGAGTTCGTGAAGACTCGCGTTCTTCATATGTGTGCAGCCACGTTTGTCGGTACCGAGTGCTGCGGTATCAAGTTCTTTCGTGGAGAGAAACATGAAGAGTTTCGTCGCCCAATAGGCCTGATGTTGTTAGCAAAGAGCATTGATGGGACAAGCGGGCGAAACATACAGTGCATAATGGTCATGGCTCCCGGTGTCTGTGCCTCAAGAAACGTGACCGAGATGAGCACTCTCGAGGCGGAAAAGCTGTCGCCGGTGCTGTATTAGGCGAAAGCTCGGATGTAGTTCGTTAATGCGTGAAAAAGAGTCGCAAGAGAGATGGAAAAGTGGCGAGATTGAAGGTTGTTGAGGTTATGTGGAGAAGTTGGTGGGGCATCATTGGCGTTTCGGGGAGTTGGAAAGGTTTCGAGGCTAGGTTGCACACACTCTTTGAGACAAGCTCGAAAGTGCACGGTCCAATATGGGGTAAAGTTGTCAGGGCAACGAATGTCAGCAAACTGGATTGCAAGACGAACGGAGAGCAAGAAGGAGGAGGATTTAGGGCTCGGGAGTTTGAGCACCGATACATAAGCTTATAAGGACAAGGGCGAAGGAGCAGAGGCAGCCTCATATTACTGGATTAGGAAGCTTGAACCCTACCAGTTTCAGAGATTGTGACGTGCATGAGATCTTGCTTCGCTGCCGATCCGATAACGCTCGTCGCTGGTTGATAACATGAGGGCAGAGTTGGAGATGATTGCTTTTCGTTCAGGGCAACATAGTACACTCTGATCTTTTTCGAGCCTTTCGAAGTGACTGCTTTAGTCGTAATCATCGATTAAGTAGTACGGATTTTGACTTGGAAGAGAGCACTTGAAGCTTCGTCTCCCTCGTTGCACGGCGGAAGCCTCGAATCCCCATGGAGGAGCTGCCAAGCCACCGAGACTGATAAGGCTAGCGCGATTTGCTGACGGATGACGGAGGCTTGTTATCGCCAGCTGACCTTGATGGCTTGAATCCCAACCTCTTCAACCTCCTCGACTCTCAACCTTCTTGGGTTCCCTTAACATCACAACACTTCCCAAAGGTCACCGCCTCATCAACACCTACGAGCGACACCGTTTTACTACGTTGTTCACGTCAATCACGTCTATCGCCAGTCAGATACTCTAAACGCCGTTACCCAGTCATTATCACGACCGCCAATCTCATCCTCATCGCTGCTTGCTTCGCTTCATCACGACCAGGGTCCAAGCCATCATCCTGAACTCGAGCTCGACCATCTCAACATAGCCCCTGGGCCGCGAATTTGCAGCTCGCCGAATTCAACAACCGCAAAGATGGAGCGGGTTTCTCGTTTCCTCATCCCGGTGCTCGTCACGTACGTCTCCTCATTCCATTCCATCGCGACTTGCAACCTCATGCTCATCTTCTAACCTCCATCACAGGGGCATGTTGGCAACCGGCACAGCAAACACCCTCCTCACCAAGTTTCAAGATCAAGTCTGCGTAAAGAACTGCGATGACCCCGACCCACGAACCCACAGACACTTCGAGCAGCCGGTGATTCAGACTCTGCAAATGTTTATCGGAGAGATGGGATGTTGGTTGGTCTTGGGAGGCTTTTCAGCGTACCGTTACTGGAAGGAGAGCCGCAATGGGTATGAGCCGGTCCCAGACTCTGTCGATGAGCACGACGACAACGGAAACCCCATCATCAAGGCGGTCACGCCTCATCATCCTGATGCAAAGAAGTTGGTTGGGTCAAAGGTGTTCTTGCTTGCGTTGCCGGCGTGTTGCGATATCATTGGAACTACGCTCTTGAACGTTGGTCTTATCTTGATTGCTGCCAGTATCTACCAAATGACTCGTGGTGCCTTGTGTTTTTTCGTTGCCATCTTCAGGTAAGGCGATCCAGTTCTGTAACGCTTTTCCGACCGTCGCTAACTTTGCAAAAGTGTCGTCTTCCTCAAGCGAAAACTCCTTCTCTTCCATTGGCTTGCCCTCGCCATCGTCGTTCTCGGTGTTGCTGTCGTCGGCCTCGCTGGTGCACTCGAGCACAAGATCCCACAGATCCCCGATCCTTCTACCCTCGAAGTCGCAAAGCCAAACCTTGCTCTCCGTACTGTTATCGGTGTCGTGCTCACTGCTTTCGCCCAGACCTTCCTTGCCACTCAATTCGTCCTCGAAGAATGGATCCTCGAGAACTATTCACTTGAGCCACTCAAGGTTGTTGGATGGGAGGGTATCTTTGGCTTTTCTGTCACTGCTATCGGTATGACCGTCATGCACTTGCTCGTCGGCAGCACCGAGGCTGGACGTGGAGGAGTGTTTGATGCCACTGAGGGCTGGAGACAGGTTTCAAACTACCCACCAGTCGCCTACACTTCTCTTGCCATCATGGTCTCCATCGGTGGTTTCAACTTCTTCGGCATCAGCGTCACTCGCAGCATCTCTGCCACTGCTCGATCCATCATCGACACTTGCCGCACACTTTTCATCTGGATGATCTCCCTTGGCTTGGGCTGGGAGAGCTTCAAGTGGCTCCAGGTTGTCGGTTTCGGTCTTCTCGTCTACGGAACTTTCCTCTTCAACGAGCTCGTCAGGCCACCACTCCAGGCTTGCATGCCATCCAAGGATGAGGTTAGGGAAGAGTTGTTGCCAGAGGAGCCGGTCGAGCATATCTAAGGGTTGCGTTTTGGAGTTTGGAGTCTTGTTTTCCTTTTGTTTGATGAATGGATGTGACGGATTGTTTTGAGCACGGGTTGGGATGGGATGGTATGTATTACTTGCATGGATTTCCTTTTTTTTCGTTTACCACAAGCACTGTTATCATATTGCTGCTTTGATACGTTCTGTTTGCGTTTTTGTTTTTATAGCTGCAATATATCTGATATCATTATGGAGCTTATTTCCAAGAATTTGTTGATGTGAAGCCATTTTAGTGAAAGCATTCCTGCACTTTAAAGCATTCCTGCACTTTAACGCTCCCCCCTTCCTGTTCGAATGGTAGCTTGGTGCCCGCTCCTCTTCCCTCGGGCATCCAAGTTAACGACTCGAATTTCGGCACTTTATTGAGCTCTCCTTCATCTGTCTACAACCACCAATAACCGCGCAAGTCAACAGTTTAATCCTTCCCAAGCGCAACTTGAACAACATACCCAAAGCCCCTCAATCCCTTCTGCTTCTCACATCCACTGGCATGTAGTCTCACTCCTCATCACGATCCCCCGTGCCCCTCCTCAAATCCATAACAATAGACCCCAACCCCCTCTCCTCCTTCTCGCCACAATCCCAACAATACCGGGTGCTGGCGTAGAGCTCACAGATTACGAACCTATGCTCCTCGCAGAAGTAGTCATCGTCCCATGCTATTTCGGCGAGACGGACGCGGAGCTTGACTTGGGTTGTTAGCGTTTCAGGTTTCATTGGTGCGGTTCTGGGAACCGAGGAGGTACTAGAGGTGCAGGATGGGGAGTGGTTCCATCTGTAGGCAGGTAGATATTGTCTTGCTTGACTAATGTGTCTTCCACCTCAGCCTCCCGACCTCCCAGATCCGAACGTACCTCCGTTCGATCACGCTCCAACAAAACTTGCCAACACTCCCACATCGGGACGAAACCACAACTATAAAACCCAGTGTTCCTACACATCTCTCCTGCACTTCCGTTCGCCAGAATCTCACTCACCAACGCATTTACACTGGCATCGACATGGGCCTCATCGCCGAGCTTCTCCCCCCCGAAACCCTCGACGAGCGCTACCACTTCTTCAAGACTCGTCCGGCAAATGTTTTTCAATGTCCGCCGGATTGCCACATGTGGACGACCTGGGGTATCAATGATATCAAACAGATGTGTTGGAACTGTGGACACAAGCGGGTGGTGCCGCTGCCGGAACATCATCCGAGGGCGGGTGGAGAGCAGGGGAAGCGGGTTGGGGAGGGGTGGTGGGATGGGAGGTGGGTGTAAGTGGAAATGCTGTACTGGATAGGGAGTGGGGACTGGGATATAAATTGTCAGTTCGCAGGTTATGGGAGATATTAATGCGGGACGGTCTTTTTGGTTTCTATCGAGCTGGCCGCAGCAGCAGCCCGGCTTTGTCGTCTGCCTCGTGAGATGCATTGTTCAACAGCAGCTTCACCACCTTGGCGGGATCCTTGTGTATGAGCTGGCTATTTCTAATTAACATGGGCATGTCCCGTTGTGGACCTATCCCTCGAAACAGCAGTACATCTCGGTTGTCCACTTACAATAAAACAGACCCTTCACCTTACCAATCCGATGATAACGATGGATATATAAGCTAGCATTCGCCCCCGATTCCATCCATCAACCACATCTCCCGCAGCTTCTTTCCCCAACGCAAACAACCAGTCAAAGTAGTAGTATCTGCCTTATCAAACCATATCAACCAGCGGCCAAAACAGTACTTGCACAATGGGATTTGTCGCGGAGATCATCTCTCCCTCTGCTATCAGCAATCGTCTCCGGCACATCCAAACCCGCGCAGATCATTTCTTATGTATGCCGGGTAGCCACACATGGACGACAGGCTCGCTCTATGACCGGAACATTTGTGCTGGGAGTGTGGGCTTAGGAGACGGGTTGGATTGCTGGAGGATTACTGAGAATGTGGACCAGCAGGGCAGGGTTCGGGCCTCCTAGAGTCTGGAGTACGGAGTGGTTGCATAGGGTGGAGTAATACAGGTTCGTTAGTAAGGGGTTAAAAGCTGAGCTTTGATCTTTCTATTGTTCTCAGTCCGCCATGTCTTTAGCTTGAAGTAGGTGATCCGTGCAGCTGTGCCTGCTATTTTATGAGTAGGTCCGGAACTGAAGCTCGAAGTCGACTCGGAGCATCATGGCTGTAGATCCCTTCACCGTTGTCATGATTCACTGCCTGCTGCTATATGTACATGGCCTGCAGGGTCCCTATGACGCAAGGAAAAATAATTCCCAGTAACTTGCCGAGATTACAAGTTCTGACTTGCGGAATTCGACCGGTCCCTGACTCAACATCTGAGGTATCAAATACAAGTTACCAGCCTAAAGTAAGTTGCTAGAGTAGGTCTAACTTACCATCTAGGTCTCCAAGTGAGGGTAAGTTACTTTTTTAGTACTGCATTTCTGTTTGCTCAGGTAACGTTATAACCTGCGGCTTGAATTCTACTACTGCTACTTCTTATCTAAACGATATTGATCTATTTACAGTTTCAAGGTCACCGATGTCGTTCCCTGCTCCAATATGACTCCACCCATCTATCTAACAACCTCTTGATCAAGCCTTTCAGGCATAGGGCTGGCGAACGGATTGCTAGAAAAGCAAACGTCAGCTTTGTGCATGCATGCAATGCCCTGCTCCAGCTTAACGAATGAGGGTATCATACCTGAGCGAAAGCAATACTTTGTATTGTAATCGGTATCGTGAAGTTGATAGTAATCGAGCGGTGTTTGTAGCTAAAAGATGGTGGTTCTGAGTTCAAGTAGTAAAGGTACCTAGGCACAAACAATAGTTAGCGAAGTCTGGCATAGGAACAGGGTAATGATGCAGACAGGAGATGATGGTACTCACAGGCTGTGGATGCATCAAGAGAGAGTGATGGCAGTATGTTGATGAAGCTTGTGACTCGTTAGTAGAACCCAAGTAAAAGAGTTCACGGTCGCGAAAATGAAAGCACAGGGCTAGGACGCAACCAGTTTATTACAACATACTTTGCTTCTGAGATTGTTTGATCTGCATAGTAGCTGGCCCAGTTGGCGGAATCATTTGAATGGATTGAGGCGAGAACTGTTGGATAGTCGTTAAGAGATTGAGGCGAGAGCTGTTAGATGGTGTTTGGTGATCTTTGGTGAGCGAATGAAGAGGTTGCGCATGCATCGAAAAGCAAAAAGAAGAGAAGGCATTTGACAGCGAAGAAAAACTTTTCCTGTGTCTAGAAAACTCTGCAGTACAATTAGGTAAGCCATTGAATGGTAAGTTACCCACCTCGAGCGGATTGCAGCTCTCATTTTCTTTGTGTTGCGCCTCTTTTCTTTGGTGTTTTCAGCGCTACTCCGTGTTTTTTTGCCGTTTTTGGAAAGTTACTGTTCAACAGGCAGTCCAACACCGGCTTTAACCAGCTGCTTTTAAAATACCGGCTAGGTGCCATACAAACACGGCCAGCAGCCGGGAATTATTTTTCCTTGCTTCATAGGGAGGGTGTTTGAACTTCTAGGCCTGCACGCATACTCACTGCAAGTAATACCTGGTTGTTGTCATTCCTAAAGCTACTTGGTTAAGAGAGACTACACCCAGCATAGCCTCTTCAATCCGAGCCTAACTGAAACGCACAGTTCCATCAATGAGGCCTCATCATTTACCTCCTCCCCAAGGACTGACCGTTCTGTAAATACTCCTTCTTACTGGGCTCCATCTTGTTCTTCAACAGTATTCCACAGACTGTACAGATCACTCTGCGAGCCGGGTCGTTCATAACTTCTCCCTGTGTATGGTTCCTACAGGGTTGTGTTCCCAGTCGTTGAGCGTTATCTCGGATGCGGTCCATCTCGGCCTTGGTGATTTGTTCGGTGATGCGTGGCGGCATGCTTGCTGGGTATCAGTCGAATGTATGGTCGGAACCCTTGCAAAAATGCTTGTCAGTATGGTAGTTTTTCGGGTTCAATATTGTTTGTTGAACTTCGTTCTAGATCTAGCCTAGCATCACAATGTGAGCAGTTCGTGTTTTTATATTGTGCAGGGAGTCTCGTACGTGTTAAACACGTTAATCGCCCTTTCACATCTTGGATGAAAGCCGAGTTTGAGCTGTCATACAAATCATTTGCTCCGAGAGTGACGTTGAGCCCCAAGGTCAAGATGAACTTACCTAAACAGAGTCACAGGCTCACGTTAGCTAGCTTGCGGTTGCCCGATAGACTCCAGGGCCGACGATTGATAAAGCAAGCGGGATGTCCAGTCCTTTGTAGCAACCCGCCGTGGATGATGAACTCGGTAGCAAAAGTTGTGCTTCTTGCCAGACTCGAACTAGCGACCTTCGGATAGCCCTCACTGCGTGAGTGTCATATCAAATATGAGACCGATGTCATAACCACCTAGACCAAAGAAGCCAATATGTACTTCTCTTTGGCTTCCTTATACCTCTTTGGCTTCCTTATACCTCCTTGGTTTCTTTGTAGATCTCACTCAAAATTTATGCAGCGCCCCCTCTTCCACACCACGAACACCTCCTTCCTGCCCTTCCCCGCCCCCCTCCTCCCTCAACCTAATCCCCACCCTTCCCCTCTCAACCTCCCTGACCGTCCCCCTCGGCCTACTCTTCCTCTTCACACCGCAATTCCAACAAACCACCTCATTTGCCCTCGCCGTCGGCGCAACCCAGTCGTGATCTACCCATGAGCGGCAAAAGTAGAGGTAGGTGCCGCCTTGTTTGAGGGCGAGGATACGGGTGGAGATGAGCGTGGGGGAGAGGAGACGCCAGGTGGAAATGTGGCGGGGCATTTCGTGTAGGTTCTGGGGCTGCAATTGTGGGTAGACTGATGGGTCTGGGGGCGTTGCAACACTACTGTGTCGCGTCGACATGTCACGGCTGAGATATGTTACTAAGTATACTTATTCGAATTCGCTAGTTAGTGGAAGGGGGCGGATGTATTTCATTTTATACTTTCCTCAGTCAGCACCACAACTCAGAGAGATGGCCAGTTAGGACGAGTCTAACGTTGACACTCATCGTCCAGCGTATACTGGCCAGGGTGTGGAGGCCAACAATATCGCCGGGGGATACTAATAGCTCGCTGTACTCCACGGCCGTTGCTGAACGTTGAGAAAACAGGTGATTCTGATTGGATCCTAAGTACGCCATATCAAATTCGTACTTCGAGCTCGTAGTTCAACCGGATCGTATTCTCTTTCCCGGTCCCCTGGCGATTCTCACATCACCTAATTTGTATTAGATGAACGCCTGAGTGCTTTTGTACCACACCCCCGTATAATAAACATATGCGCCGCCATCATCACCCTCACCGTAAATCACAACTTGAATGCTCAATAGAACGACTGGATTTCAGCCAGTTTACCGAGCATACAAAACAGCAAACAGAGCAATGGAGACAATCAGTGAGGACAACAAGAATACATTACTCCGCACTCTACTAGTCCAAGTCCCAAAAGAAATTCGTAACCAACGAAGTATAAACAAGAAACGCGAATCAAACAGCCTTCACAGCCGGATTCAACCCCCCTAACCAAAGAACAAAACAAAACTCCCTCTAGCACTGATCACCAGGGCATCCAATATTCGTACCATACTTGTCACCCGCGACATCCGCAACTTGGAGAATAGCATTGATAACTCCACCCATTCCCTCACCAGCAATAGCTCCAGCCGCAATACCATAGCAATAAACATCAAAGTTAACCGGCCACTTCTTGGCCCAAAAGTGGGCGACCAACGCACCAACAAGCATAGCATTTCCGTAGATGGTAGTAGGCAAGACGAAAGCGAGACCGATAGCCATAAAGTTCGGCACGAAGATGCGATATTTGGCACGAGAGCCGACGAGGACGTAGTGGCGGAAGACGACGACAGCGGCGGCAAACACGCCAAAGATGATGGAGAAGATACCCGACGAGTTGGGCACGGGGAAGGTCGGATCTGTGACGGCGATGGCGACGGCTCTCCAGGCGGAGACGGATGGGGCGGGGAAGGAACAGACTTCGGCTTCCACGTCTAAGATGCAGGGGTAGGCTTTGGTGAAGAGGACGAACATGCCAGGGGCGAGGAACATGGCAACGACGGAGCCAAGGGCTTGGGCGGCCCATTGGAGGCGTGGAGGGGTGCGGAGGAGGAAACCGACGCGGAAGTCGACGACGAGATCGGTGGATTGGGAGGCAGCTCCGGAGGCGATAGCTCCGCCGATGAGGTTGAGTTTTTGGGCGGAGGCCATGTCGAGACCCTGGCCGGAGGAGGCACCTCCGAGGATGAGCTGGGTTGCCTTTGCTGCAGTTGTGAGAGGAGTGACATCTGTCGATCCGGTGCACTGGATGGCGAGGGATGCAAAGAGGAAACCGAGAACGATGGAGAGGATAGAAAGGCCGATTGAGAGATGGTATTGGAGGCCGAGAACAACGCAGGTGAGGATAATGGTGAGAATGAGAGGGAAGAACCATTCCCATGCCTTGACTTGCTGGTTGTCTGGGAATGGATCTTGGACAGTTTCCTCGACCTTGAGCTTGGATGCACGCTTGAGGTAGGATGATTCCTTTCCGAATCTCTCAAGCATAGCCTCGGTGCCGGAGCACATACCCTTGAATCCGGATTGGAGAGCGGCCCAAATCATCTTGTACTGAACGGCCAACTCGGCGAAGGAAGCGCAAATCATGACCATGACACCTGTTTAGAAATGAGCGTTAGCACGAGTACATTTGGAGGAAGAATCGAAAGCTGGAGGGAGCAAACAGCCTCGTTGCCAGGCTTAGCTCAGATCTCAGCGGGAACCCAGTGGTATCAAGCTGGCTTATCATGTAACAAAGAAGTTCTGGGCCACAGTCCAAAAAACAAACGTGGGCACGTGACGCGCCTCGACTCCCTCATTGAAAAGCTTAAAACTCCATGTAAAGACCAGGGATTCAAGAATAAAGAAAAGGGAGTTCTTACCTGGCCAAAGTAGCCAATAACGAGGCGATGGCGCATTCTTTGGGTCCTCAAGAGAGAAGGAGTAAAAGTTGATGTAGCCCTCCCACTTTGGATCGGTAGAAGCTGGCTTGCCCCAAGCAACACCGTAACGGACAAGGGTAGGGCCAATAATACCCCAGGCGAGAATGTTACCGGCAAAGAAGGAGATGGCAGGGTTGAGACCGACAAGCATACCCGAGCCAATGAAGGCAGGGGTCCACTCGAAGAACCAGCCCCAGTTCTCAAAGGCAATAGCTTGGTTCTTGTAGCCACCCCAGATGAAGAACCAGGTGAAGATGTGCCAATCCCAGAGGATACCGAGAGCATACTGAGAAACAACACGCCAGATGATGCAAATGAGGAAGGTGTAGCCAAGAGCTCTGGACTTCTTCATGGCAATCTTTCCGGCGGCGCCTCCAACAGTGTGCATGGAGCGGATGGCGAGAGCAGTAGCAGTGGCAGTTGGAAAGATGAGGTTCAATTCTTTGGCCATCTGAATGATGAAAAACTTTCTCAAAGGAGTTGCGAAGAAGAGACCATAGTAAGCTGAGACAATGGTGAAGGTGAGGAGACGTGGAAAGTCCTCGACTGGCCCCTTGCCGAGGAGCTTGAGGTGGTAGAGAGCTGGAATGGCAGAGACGAAGATTCCACCAAGACCACCAGCAGCTGTGGCCGCAGTCTGAACAATTGCGTTCTCCTTGGGGCCGAAGGAGCCGCCCAAAATGGGAAAGTGGTTGCCGAAAGTGGTGGAAAAGAACTTGAGGATGGCATATCCAAAGATGGCACCAAACAAGTTTGCAGTGAAGGTCCATCCAGTCTTCAAACCTGCGCAGTCGTCAGTACTCACGTCACAGTCCAGAAGCAACTGTTGCGTTGACGAAACATACCAAGATAGACGTTAGAAGCGTTGACCAAGCCACCCAAGATACAGCCAACAACGATGGCTCTGATACTCAAAATCCGACTCTCCTCGATGCCCGACTCCGGAAATGGTACAAACGGATCGAACACATCATCCTCAGACTTGGTCTCGTCAATCTCCTCTTTGATGTCCTGCTTCTCATCGATCGTGTCCGAGTTGCGAGTCGGTATCGAGCGCTTCTCGTCTTCCGCAAGGACCTGATCGGCCGTTCGTGAGTCGGCCATCGTTTCAGTGTTTTGTCGAGGTCGCAACCTTCTTCCGGTGGAGTCTTTGTCGTGAAGCTTCTGGGTCGAAGGGCGTCGACTCTAACCTGACAAAGAGAAGAAGAGGGAAAGGAACGGTACGAGGTTGAGGGGACAAGCTGCCGTTATATGCAATTCCAAGACCGGCTACTCCATGGTGGATGCATTGTCGTGGTGCGGGTCCCCGTCGCAAAAGAGCGAAAGAGACCACCAAAGACAGCTGCCGGCACAATTCCAAATGATGAGCTATCGCCAGTAGGAGAAAGTGATAGCCTCATTCGCAGCGCATAACACCGAAATCGATAGGCAAATGGACCCCTCTCCACACCATAACCTACCAAACCAGTCCTCGTTGGGATTAGACTTTGATGCGCTTGTGCAGGCGAAAAAACAGACGAGCATGGCCGCCCCAGCATGGCGAGCTGGCCCAGACAGGCATGGTGGAACCACACCGTCCCAAACCCACCCAAGCTCACCTAGGAAGCTCAGATAGCTCCGATCACCTTTCGCCTGTGCTTCCTTCCTTCTTGCACTCCCTCCCTCAAGGATGCTTCGATTCCTCAACCCTCATGACATGACCCAATTGCAATTTCGTGAAATGAAAAAGAAACCTCAAAAAGCGTTGCCTTCATGCAACCACCCATCTTTGGCTCAAGTCGCTCGTATCGTTTCTGTTATCAACTTAATATGGGTTGATATGATGATCCGCATAGCGTTATCCAGCGCTCAAAAACTCGCTGCGGCAAAAGGTCCCCGTTGCGGGTTTGAAAGATTCGAAACCTTACCTCAACTCGACCTCCCGTCACGAACCCGTCCGGACCCTAGAGCCTCCATCCCGTCGAGCCCAATCCATTTCGGCCTCCTCAGAGGCATCGGATTACCCCATCAAAACCATCGGCCCCAAGCTTCGCCTGCGAAATGCTCCTCTTCAACCACCATCTTTGCTGCTTCCCCACCACCGCCACAGTATCCATCAAGTTCTTCAGTGTCCGGCACCTTCCTAATCAGTCTCATCGTCCGTCAAAACCTATGGTTGCCAAGCTTCCGGGGCCAAGTTCAAGGGCCAAAGGTGCCGAAGGGGGTGTGGGAATAAGCAATTATGCGAACGCCAGGCTGCGGGGAAGCTTCGGTGCAGGCTCTGGCAACGGCTGCTAGTCCGAAACTAGCGCGGTTGGTGCAGCATCACATGCTTGTCAGCGGAGTGTTCCAACGTATTTCGACTTATGCGACAGCACGTCAAGTGCTTCCAGCAGTTGTCTGTTGAATTGGTTTTTATTATGAATGATGCTTCGATAGTCCAGATGGGCACGATCGAAGTCTTTTGGCGTTGAGCTGATGAACAGCCTGCCTCATGCACTTGCTATCTCGAATACATACGAGTAGAAGAACTTCGCATGTCGTACTTGTAAAGCATGATTTATCCGGGTGGAGATAATCGTGCCCTTACGAGAACGAATATCAAGCATCGAGTACATAGCGAGCTCGTGCACTTTCCCTCGCGGCTCAACGACCAATCATCACCCTGGATAAACCTTGAATGATCGATCCGAAAGGCTTGTTCGATCCCACGAAGTAAAAGTGAGATTGACGTGCCCGCTAGGCAATGGCCGAAGATTTAGCGCGCTTGTCGTGAGTCAGTGCAACCTTTGAAAGGCAAGTTCGTTCTTAAGATACCAGGGACTGTGGAAGTCGAAGGTCTCCTCGTAAACACCGTACAGCAACCTTCCTCTTCATCATGATCGGATGGGAGTGAAACTCGGGGAGCGAAGGCTGAAGCTCGGCCGTGAGAAGTGGGAGGCGAGTGTCACTTGAGAGCAGGTTCATTGACACACGTAGTACCCGTCTGATGTAAGGTTCTCGTGGTGGGAGGATCCGGTCTGCTCCTGACATACATAGGAGTACCGAATGTCGAAAGGTCGCCTTTCTCGTGGCATGACTTCGATGATCGTAGCACTGGTTTGATGCTTACGACCAAGGTTTGAGAGGGCCATAAGAATTGCCCATCCAGGTATTAGCATTGCCTTCTCATAAGTGCCCCAGCTCGAGGTGCAACAGAGCATCAAGCAAGCCGACACAGGTGCAGTTTCTTTTCATGAAGCTCCATTCTGGAGGTTCAACTGAACATCAAGCGAGCCGCCGATCGAAGTTGGAATCCATGAGGGCCTACAACTCGCAGGATCTCTTACAATGCCCTCGTACGAGCATCACGAGCAGCAGATGAAGGCCGCAGTAAACCGAATGCTACCATCACAACATTCATTCATAGCATCCACTTTCTGGGGCGATGAAGTACTGAAGCCGCAGCCAGGGTTTCTCTCTCTCAAGACTGTGGTATTCATGCATCATTCACAAGAGAATCCCAAATCTGTGGGCTGTTATTCATGCATACCACTGGGAGCGTCGGTCTACACCATTCGAGATGAACTTGTTCGGAAGGTAGTACACTTTTCTGCACCCTCTGTGAACACTTGACATTGTCTCATGGGCCTCTCCGAACCCACACTACAGCAGGCATTTCGTATCAAGATGTTGGGGACGATCAGTCGATCCAGCGCCATGGTCGTTATCTTTCGTCCCAGCGTGCATCATGATTTCTGAGCAAGTCAGCATCCAGACATGCAGCTTCCCTTGTTGCTCTAAGTAGTCAAGATGTTCTTGAAGGTACTTGTACAGGTACAAAGACTCGTGGCGACGCCTTATCTGCATGATTCTCGAGAGATAATCCCAGTAGTCGCCCTACGAGACGAGCAAGGAACCAAAAGGCGCCTTATCTCGTGGTAACGCCTTGTTCTGCAGGAGACATGTTCTCGAAGACATAGCGTTCTCGTTTGGGACGCCTTATTCTGCTATGGCATGGTCAAGAACCTTGTCTCTAGGACAGAGGGGGCACCGAAGGCCACAGGTGCTGCCCGTGAGATGGAGATGTGTCGGCAAAGAGGGCTGGCGGTGTGATTGGACCCCACTCGAGGTGGCATTTCAGCGAGATCTATTCACTGCAACGGCTTTCCGCTCCGGCACTGGACTTCGGTAGCGGCGGGCCCACGCTTTCTGTTGAATGAAGTGGTATCGTCATAAGGCGTTTGACAGCTGCAGTGGCACGGTTGTTCGCCATGCTCATGAAACTTGAACAAGTTGAGTCGAGAGAAATGACTTCTATCACCGAGGTAAGAAAGTGTTTTTTGAATGTTTCGTAGCAGTTCACACCTTCGAATGTAGTGTAATTGGGCCAGTTGCTTGGATCATGCTAGTGCGACTTCTAGTGCCTTCGGCCATCTGCGGTTCTAGCACTGCTCCCTAATCCTCAACCAAGATGAAGGTGCGAATATGGCGAAACGTGCAGGCCAGACGTGGCAAGCATGGCGGACCATGATCTACCCCAAAAAGGCTCGACATTTTAAATGCCACATGCGGTTCGCCGATATACTGAATCGAAGCTCCATGCGAGGTTGACCGAGCGTTTCGTCCTCTAAGAGCAGTACATAGTGGAGGCCCGTCGAGGAGTAGGTATCTCAGCAGAAATGAGAGAGATGATATGATGCCTGCGTCGAGAGATTCGCCAACAGCTTCAGCCATCAAAAACTTCTCCAATGCAGGCCAGGTCCTAGTCCCTTCCAATACATAGCATCCGAAGATGAAGTTCACCGGCTCGGTTGTCCGCAATCTGGTACTTGGTAACGCAGTCCAGTCCCTTACTCGACCCGTATGCGTAGCAGAACGTTATTGACACAGTTCCATTCGCAACAACATGCAAGGGGTGGCCATGGGCCCGTGTTCTCCAGTGTTGAAGCAGTTGCCCGTGATGTTATGAAACGTTGGGTCCGTAACACCTAATTTGAGATAGATCAGCAAGATTCTCGGAGCGATGGGCCAACTCAACTCATACCGTCTCCTCAAGGGCAACTGATTGCGGTATCATGGGCAAAGATATTCTGCAGCCGTTTCTTCAGAAGGCGCATTTGATTACGATCACCTTGTTAAGCGCGGGTAGCCGCACAAAGCAAACCGGTTTCGAGCGGCTGGCGCCTCTGTTGCTGCCCCAATAGCGAATCTTCAGCAGCCATCAGAATATTCTGTGAGCTGGCGCGGTAAATACCATCCTGTGATCCCTGAGGTCCACTTTGTTTCAGTGTCGAGCTCGCGAGTGAAAACTGAGTTGGTTCTCGGGTTCGCCGAGTCCGGATCTCATGTGCCGATATGTAGGGTATTGCTTTTGGCGGATAGAATCTGGTTCTGGTGCGAATCCCTTACGGCAATTGAATTGTGTGAACGTCCAATCAAAAGTCGTTAATCCGGACAACACCGATATGTAGTACAAGTAACTTTCTCTTGGTAGGTTGACAGATGATTTGCGAGCGGTTGACGTGCGTGGGACATGATTGCTTTTTCCAGTGCCATGGGATCTCGAAGCATTGGAAAGCTGCCTCTCTGCAGCTCTGCAGTCTGAGCGCCACCAAGAGATCAACCAGCATTAAGATGAGAATGAGAATCACCGAGGTAGCAACCTTAAAGTTGATGTTAACCTCCGAGATGTATTCAGCCCAGTATCCGAAACTGTTTCTGTGTTCGAGGTGGTTCACTCCCGTATCTGTTTTTAACTGTTTCCCACAGTTCTTCCCGTTGAGTCGACGATTCCGAGCTTCCTGACGATGAATTAGCAATTGGAACACTGGAATAATGGATCCACGTACCGCACGGAAGGGCAGCACCAAGTCGGATGGTTTCTCTTTCTACAGTTGATTAAGCCCTGCTGAGCCTCAATTGACCCTGTCGGAAACCGACATCTAATGACCCTTGCCATGCTACAGGAACTCAAACACAGCTCTGAACGGCAACGCTGAAAGCCGTGCAATATGGTGCTTCGAGAAAACCGCTATGTCTTCATCTTCTGTATTGTCATTCTTTGGGAGTCGGGCCAGTAACAGTAAAGTACTAAGTACAAAGTGACATGAAAAACCTTCGAATCCTCCGATCCTGTCGCCGTATTAGGAAGTATCTGACCAAGGAGATTGAGAGTATCTTACCATTCCACAGTTCTTTGGCTTGCCCAGCCTTTCTCCTTGCTCCACCTCAAGTCTCTCCTTGAAGCCGCCAATCAACCCCTTCATTCCCCATCCCACATGCACCCACCACCTGTCAATCTCGCATCATCTAAATTCTGCAACCCTGCCTATTAAACCCAACCAACACGCATATCCGTCGTCTATCCGCCCGCAACCAAACCTGTTGGCTCATATCACACGCAATAATTATCGCGGCAAAGTCAACACCAACTCAACCGCGTTCCCGTCGTGGATTTCTTCAGACCTGCTGAATCAAATAGCTCGTGTGTTGGCAAGTTGTGAGCTATCCAGTGTCTTTGTTGCTATCCCGTTTGTGCCGCACTTGGGGTGTTGTGATCTTGAGGAGAAGGCGGAAAGGTGTCTTAGGAGGCCATTTGAGAGATTTCGGGAGGGTTTCGGTGATAATTCAAAAGCTTAATTCTGCAGAGAAAGACCCGCCCCTAACCAGGCGTTTGTCGATAGTGAATGAAGCAGAGTTTGGGTCGGCTTGGTGGAGTTTGTCCCTGTTGAGTGAGAAGCCGTTTGTAGAGTCCAGAAGGATCGGAACGAGCTTTCTCAGCTGATCACCAGTAGTAGGACGTGGCCTAAGTTAGGATCATCGTTTGTCGATCTTTTGAACGAATTGGGGATGAGAACAGCGAGTTGGTGAGCCAAAGATGGTGGTGTTGACGAGGTCGAGGAAGATACGATCAGAAGTTTGGTGGTTGAGCGGGTCCGCCTAACAGGCGAAGGCGGCAAGTGTTTCACAGATTTCGGTCAAATATTATCGCAGATTAGATCTCCATCAGCCGCTTCTTTGCATATATCGTTTGCATAAGTAGCAAATACTTATCTTGCGTAGGCGCACATCGCCATCTCATCGCCGTATAATCCTCAATGGAGTCCTCGCGCGATTACTTGAGATCAAGCATGAGGAATATTTGTCCTCTTGTTCTCTTTGCTCTCTTGTGCTTCGAAAGTCTTGTGCGTTAGTTTCATCCTTCGACTTCAAGTTGTCCAGTACGTTTCCCCGTGGCATTTCGAGCGAAGCTGGAACAGTGAATGTGAAGGAGCAACGTGAAGATTGGTTGTTCGTCTCGTGTAAGGTTCGAACGTTCGATTTTGTACACTTCTTACTCGTAGTGCCATCTCATATCCTACGCAAGAAGTGTTTAGTAATTAGTACTATATTCGTAGCTGCGCTGAGTGTGGAATCGGAAGCATGTAAATAAACTAGCTCGTATGGGACCTCATGCATGCGATATGAAGTAAAAATTGTAGTACTCGAGGTCAAGTGTGCCAGTGATGAAGCGTCGAAGCGTAGAGGCTCGTGACTCGTATACTTCATCTTTTGTCGACTTGCATTTGCTTACTTCTTCAACAGTGAATTCCAACTCCATCAACCGGAAACGCGCCGGCGGCAGATTGAGACTCGGATCAACTGGAGATGTATGCCGTCAGAAGCAGCATTGAAACTTGAGCGAGCGGGTTTGGAGGAATCGAACAACTTGAAGTAGAAAAGTGGTACAAAACTACTCAGTACTTGGATTGAATTGAAGCTTGTAAGTATGGAGGAGAGGACAAGGGCTGTAAGTTCGTTTGAAGTATGGAAGTGTGGTTTGCTGTTGACCACCGTGACCGCCATCACCGAACACGTGCTGCACAACCAGCAGGACCCTGACAATCCCCCACGGAATCCCGTTTTCCGAAAGCCCCCAAATCCCATCCACAGATTTTATACATTCACAAACTCAATTTTAACAACAACAAATGCCGTCGATTCAAGCCACAGCCCAGATCCCCCTCACCGCCTCGATCACTCCATCGTTACACAGTGACGTCACTTGGCAAAATAAGCTTCGCCAACCGCCTTGGCCCTCCTTGATTCCTTGAATCCCCTCGCCCAACCCAGTGTCCAACAAGATTCACGACTCCAAATGACCCGCGCGATGATCTTCACCACTTTCCCTCCCGTCTCTACAAAACTCAAGACATCTCACACGACAGCTGAGATCCACAACAATCGAGATCACACTTCTCGTAAAACACAAACACCACACAATGGCTTCGACATTGGGAGCTTCCATCTGGAAATCCCTCCTCACCACCTCGATCGGTGCCTTTTCCGCATCGCTCTCGATTCTACTCACTCTCTCCTTCGGCGTCTTTGCCAGTCAAACAAACCTCTTATCCGAGTCCTCCGCTGAAGACATCTCGCACCTCTGTTCGAAACTCTTCCTCCCGGCCCTCCTCATCGTCAATGTCGGGGAACACATTGAGGCGGCGAGATGGCGTGAATACCTGCCCATCTTCATCTGGGGACTCACCTACACGTTCCTGTCTTGCCTGCTAGGAATGGGTTTGACGAAACTCTTTAAACTCCCTCGATGGGCGGCGCCGGCGGTGGCATTCAACAACACCACCTCCCTCCCACTCTTGCTCACCAAGGCTTTGGGAAGCACCGGTATCTTGCGATCGATCCTCGCGCCAGGCCAGGGAATGGAAGCATCCAGTACGTTCCACCCCCACTCCTCCCGCCCCCCAAAGTGTACCGATACTAACTCCTTCCTCCAGTTGAGCGTGCAAAGTCGTACTTTCTCGTCAACAGCATGGTCTCCAACAGCCTCACCTTCTCCCTCGGCCCCAAGTTGATTGGCTCCTCGGACTACACCGACGACAGCGACTCTGACTCTGACGACGAGGAGTCTGGCGACCCCGATGAAAACACCTCTCTCCTCCCCGAGCGTGTCAATGAAGCTGCCTACCAGACGAAGACGGCCCTCCAGAACGCTCTGAGCTCTGCCAACGCCGCCTTACCAGTTCCACTCCAAAAGATGAACAACACCCTCTTTACCCTCATCAACCCAACCCTCCTCGGCTCCTTCCTTGCCTTGTTCATCGGTCTTATTCCCCCAATCAGCCACGCCTTCTTCGCCGAGACCTTCGACGGCGGCTTTCTCAGTGCCTGGCTTACCGCATCCCTCCGCAACGTCGGCGAACTCTTCACCGTCATGCAAATGTTTGTCTCTGGCTCCGACCTCTCCGCCTCCCTCAAGACCAAACAAAAATCCGTCCGTCTCAACAAAAAAGCCTTTGCAATCGTCTTCATCATCCGCTTCATCCTCTGGCCACTCATTGCCATCGGCCTCGTCTACGTGTTCGCAACCAAGACTGATTTCTTGCCCAAGACGCTCGCGACGAGTGCCGAGGGTGCGGTACGAGATGAGTTTGGCATGTTGTTGTTTAGTCTCATGTTGATGCCCGGTGGGCCGCCTGCGATCAGTTTGAGTACGATGGTGATGGTGAGTACGAGCGGGAAGGAGGGACGCAAGGAGGGGTTGAGGGTTGCCAGGATGTTGGCGGGGATGTATGTGTTGAGTCCGTTGGTGGCGGTTAGTGTTGTTGGGGCTTTGAAGGCTAGTGAACGGGCTGTTGCTGTTAGAGAGGGGAGGATTTAGAGGTGTGGTGATGGAATAGATAGTGCATCGTTCATGCTACTACATATGTAGATATGTAGTGTTGTCGGTATGTATGGGTATGATGGGATTGATATGATGAGGCTCTGTGATGGTAGTGCGAGTGTTGGGCTAGGGGCTTGGAGCGACGGCTAGAGACGGGAAATGGCTGCTCGTCAGGTGCAATTGCGTGCTCCGATCTCGAGGTTGTGTTTTAGGTTAAGGGACTGTCTTTCTTTGTTGATACCAGTTAGGCGCGTTGCTTATGTTGTATAGAGTTCTGTTTTATGGATTCTTTTCGTTTCATATGTATTTCCATTCGTGCGGTTGTGCTTTCATTCGTTCGGGTTGGGAGTGAGCTCGTGAAGCTTGAAACTTCCCGAACGCGGACCGAAGGTTGGCATGCTTGACACCCAGGAACGGTGGATTCTATCCGGTCTTGACTGCAGTAGTACGTCGTTGTGGACGGTTTGGCGTTGGCTAATGCCATGCGCTGCAACTCAACTGCAAGGTGGAGTTGGTGCGAAGGGACGAACGACGACGTCGCTCTTTGAAAGCTTCATGGCAAGCTTCAATCCGTGAACTTGATGATGATACCTAGTTATCGTTGTGAAAGGATGAACAAGTTCTGGGCCATCCATCATAAGCTGACCTCCGAGTCTCACGACTCAGCAACGGTGCAACAGACCCCCAGCACTTGTCTCGGGTGCGGCATCGGACAACTCCATCACTGTGCGACACTGCACTGGCATTGACACCACCACCGCACCTCACGGCTGAACAAGCCGCTGCACGAACAATCAATCCCAGCTGCAAGGATCAGCAGGAAAGCATCCGATAAGGCTCTCCTCTCAACCTCCACGCCCTGTTTTTCCACTCCCGGTGGCCTTCTCTCCCAATCCACAATTCCAATTGCGGTTTCCTTGCTGAGTAGCAGCATGGAGAAAAAGAAACCTCCTCGAATGTCACTGTACCTTATCGCCCTCCATAAACCCGTATTCAGACCGCGATACTGCACCCTCCCACAGCAGCTGATCAGATAGGAAGTGCAGTGCGGACCCTATGACGTCGTGCGTCAATGCGCACAGATTGGGGGTGGAGGGGCATAAGGTGGGAAATTTTTTACGTTCGCCACTCTGCTGTTCAACTCATCACTCTTTCCTTTTTCCCTACTTAACTACAATTGAGAGACTGCGATAGCCGCCTCAATTCTATTAGAACGGTACTCGTACTGCATCTGATCTATCGCCGTCTGTCTCTTGCCCTCGTTCGTTGGATTTGTCTGCAGCTCATCGACAAGGCTTGGAAAGTGCGTTACCGTCAAGCTTGTAACGAACACGACAGGACGAGCCTGACAGTCGAGATCCGCTTCGCGTACCGAGGGAATTGAATTGCGCCGGGGCTGAAGGGAAACTTGTTTACCGTCTCTTCGCGAGCTCGACACGACAGATCTCGGGGCCAAAAGAAACGTTAAAGGTTGTTTAAGATTCTCGTGGAGGTGGTGGTGTGTTGCCCCAAAAAAACCTTAAACTCTACCGTACTTCCTCCCTTCCCACCAGTTCCCTCCTCTTCCCGTTCCTCTCAATTGCTGTCACCTTTGAACCCTTTAAACCTACTTAGCGATCGAATCGGCCTGACGGACCCCAGCTTCGCTACAAAGAATCGGACCGGAGACAGCTCACCTGATTGGCCGCGCGAAAATTCTACTAGTCCCATCCTCGGCCTCGCCTCCTGCCTTCCTGCCACAAACACCACCCGCGCTCCAGACTTCGGCCCATCACCAATCCCCGGGAAGCACACGATACCCGATCCCACCAGCCAGACAGGAACTCTATTACCAATTCCAATCCCTTTCTCCTTCCCTTCCCTTACATCTCTCGACATCAAACAAACATCGTCATCCATCACCACCTTTTGCGTCGGTGAACAAACCCCACCACCATGGCGGACCCCAAAACCCAGCCCGCAAAGGAAAAATTCGACACCAGCACCAATAGCGACACGATGAGCGAGAAGAAGGAGAAGCTACAGCACAATATGGGCGGGGAGGCGAGTGTGCATGAGGAAAAGGCGTTGCCGGAGTTGCAGAGGAGGTTGAAGAGTAGGCATTTGCAGATGATTGCTATCGGTGAGTCTCTGTTCTTGGGAGAAGTTGTGGGGTGATGGGTATATGAGGGGGGTCAATTGAGGTCTAAGGGAATGTCTCGAGGCTCGGCTGGGCCATCTTGGAGTCCGTTGATGTCTGTGGGGGTCGGTTGGGCTCTGCCTGGGTCCATTGACATCTATGGGGTTCAATTGAACCATGACGAGATTGCCTGGTTGAACTCTGTTGGTGTTGTTTCATGTCGACGAGTCTCATCAGAGCTCTGGGTGACATTCGGCGCCCTTGAGCCAATGGCCCCGAAAACCCTTTTGACCAACTTGAAAGTGCACACGACTAACACTTCTACTTAGGTGGCACAATCGGTACTGGTCTCTTTATCGGCTCTGGAGGTGCTATTGCGAAATCTGGTCCTGCTGGCGCTCTGATAGCCTACATCTTTATCGGCTCCATCGTCTATTCTGTCATGATGTCTCTCGGAGAGATGGCTACATACATCCCCGTCTCTGGTTCCTTCACCGTTTACGCTTCGCGCTTCGTCGACCCTTCACTTGGATTTGCCATGGGATGGCTTTACTGGTTCTCGTGGGCTGTCACATTCGCTTTGGAACTCACAGCAACAGGCCTCATCATCAAATACTGGAACGACGAACTCAGCATAGCCATTTTTATTTCGATATTCTGGGTCCTCATCACTGGACTCAACTTGTTGCCAGTCAGCTTTTACGGAGAGATTGAATTTTGGTTCTCGTCCATCAAGGTCATGACCGTCATTGGTTTCCTCATCTTTGCCATCTGCATCAACGCCGGCGCTGGTCAACAGGGATACCTCGGCTTCACCTACTGGAAAGATCCCGGAGCTTTTGCTGGCCACAAGATCGAACCCAAGGACTCGTCACTTTCCATCTTTGTCGGGTTCTGGGCTGTCCTCATCCAGGCCGGATTCTCGTACCAGGGAACCGAGTTGGTCGGTATCGCTGCCGGAGAAACCGAAAACCCTCGCAAGAACGTTCCAGCTGCCATCAAAAAGACTTTCTATCGTATTCTCTTCTTTTTCGTCTTTACCGTCTTCTTCCTCGGCCTCCTGATCCCTTACGACAACAAGAACCTCCTCAACGACACCCAGGACGCCAGCTCCTCGCCCTTCGTCATTGCCGTCCAGCTCGCAGGCGTTAAGACGCTCCCAGGAATCATCAACGCCGTGCTCCTATCCGTCGTCCTCTCCGCCGCCAACTCCAACGTCTACTCCGGATCCCGTATCCTCGTCGGTCTCTCCCAAGAAGGCGCCGCCCCCAAATGGATGGCCCTCACCACCGCCAAGGGCGTCCCCTACATTGCCGTTCTCGCCACCAGCGTCGTCGGCTTCCTCGCCTTCCTCAACCTCGGCAAGTCCTCCGGTGAAGTCTTTAACTGGCTCCTCAACATCTCCTCCGTCGCCGGCTTCATCTCGTGGACCGTCATTCTCATCTGCCACGTGCGCTTCATGCGTTGTCTCAAGAGTCGTGGCATTGATCGCAACACCCTCCCCTACAAGGCCAACTGGCAGCCCTACTACTCGTATTTCGGCATCTTCTTCAACGTGCTCATCATCCTTACGCAGGGCTTCGAGAGCTTCATGCCGTTCAAGGTGGAGGAATTCTTCGTCAGCTATGTCTCGCTGATGTTGTTTGTCGTGCTGTTTGTGGGGCATAAGCTCATGTTTCGCACGCGCATGTGGCGCAAGGAGGAGGTCGATATCAAGACAGGCTGCATCGAGCTTGACGATACCGTTTGGGAGGAGCATACCCCTACTACTACGGTTGGTAAGTTTATGAGCTGGCTGTGTTAGGATGACTAACGCGAAGGCGGACACCGCGCTTGATGTCATTGGGGTGTGGGATTTGTTGGAGCTGGTGCGGAAGGGGAGGAGCTGGGCTAGGGTTAAGGTTGGGAAGAGGGGGTGGAACGAGGTGTGAAGTTTAGATATGGCGTGGTTGGGTTGGTGGGCGGACCTTTTTGATGATTTCTTTTCTTTCGGTGTATCTACTTCTTTGGTTTTTACTTATAGGTTGTATTATTATTCTTTTTTTATTGTCACTTGTGCTGGATCTGGGTGTAGATGACTTGCTTGCTTGTTGGATGCCTTTGTTTTGTGTCGTGATTTGTGCGTGGTGATTGGGGATATGGAAAATGTGATGCGATGTGGCACAGTGGTGGGGAGGTAGGTAGGTAGGAATTGAATTGATTTTCTTTCTGATGGTATCTTTTTAGTCTGGAAGGTGGGGTAGATGCTGCCGCCAGGACGAGGGTATAAATGCTGCGTCTCCGCCGCGAGGTCTTCAAACTGAAAACATCTTTCCCCCGCCGACGTTTAAATCCATAACTAAGAACGAACAAGCGGCAGCACGAAAAGATCGAAACTTCTGAAGGAGATTACACGAGTTGTGGACAGAAGGCCTTCTAGCATTTCTCCATGCATGGTCAGAAGAGTACGTCGTACGAGTGTCTTGTACCTTCTGCTTCAACCACGAGTGTCTTGTACCTTCTGCTTCAACTACTTCCGAATTCCGGCCATCCTGGGTACAAGGACGACACGAAGAGACTGAGCAAGAGGACACGAGTTGTAGACCGAATAGCCTTCTTCTTCCTTCACGCAAGGGGAGTCGGTCGTCCTGTTTCAACCCTTTCATGACGACCAAAGGGGATGATACGAGAGGATCTCTGAGAAGGCTGAGATACGAGTTCCTTCAGGAAGTGATTCTATAATGCTTCGCACAAGAATCGGCACGCCGGTGTCGCATTTGAAAGGATGGCATGAGAATTCGATGAAACGAGAATTCCAAACGACCTGGCCGAAAAACGAGTTCTTTCAGGAAGTGATTCTACTTACTATACTCGCAAAGGAGCCGGCACACGCCGCGTGTCGTATTTCAAGTACTTCATGATGCGCGTGCCGGAGACTGCCAGTGAACGAGAATATTCGAGGCAGTCGACCAGGCTGAAATACGAGTTCCAGCTGGAAGTGAATCAAGCTTGCATACTCTCAAAGGAGTCCGCACAATGCACGCTTGGTGTCCTCATACAAATGTTCCAAGATGCGTACAGTACAGGAACAACATGTCGACACGAGTAATGAGAACCGATGTGGAGAGTCTACGAGTTGTATCTAGACGGGATCGCAGTACTCTCCACGCAAGAATCCATGCAAGTCGCTTGTCTTATTTCGAATTCCTTAACGACGTCGACGGCGAAATTTCGAAAGGGATGACACGAGAATATCAACTGCTGTACTGCCCAGGAAGTGATTCTATCATACTCCACACAGGAAAGTCCGGACACACGCCAGGTCAGGTGTTGTATCTTAAATAATTCAAAAAGTGTACAAGAGCAACACACGAGTAGCCTGAGCAGAGAGAAGTGGCTGTGGAGAATCGCGATCGATCTACTCGCGAGTTATATCTAGAAATGGTTCAAGTTTCAGCATTCTCTACGTACTTGGAGTTATACGAGTCGCAAATACTCTTTCAAATCCTAAATGACAGCAAAAGCGATGACACGAGAAGACTAAAGGCCAGGTTGTAATACGACTAGTTCCATTGGGATGTGATTATGTCCATTGTCACGGTCCTACTCCACACGACATATTTCAAATACATTCAAAGTACGTCGAAGATCGACATCACGAGTGATGAGACTGCAGAAGCTTCGAACTGGATGTGGAGAAGTTACGAGTTGTAGTTATTTCGACGCACAAGTCCATACGAGTCGCATATTCTCTTTCGAATTCTTTCGAAAAGCGTACGCAGACACACGAGTAGCGAGACAAAAGCAGGCGTGCAAAATGTACGAGTTGAATCTAGTAAAGATTTCACCACATTCTACGCATGAGTCCTTACTACCCGCAAGTCCCTTTTCAAATATTTCAGAATAGGAGAACGGGGATGACACAAATAGCGATGCCAGGTAGCGGATACACAAGTTCCATTGAAAAGAGATTCCCGCAAAAACTCACGCATCAGTCACAACTTACTTAAGTACGTACGTTCTTTTCGAGTGAGGAAAATATTTGAAGCGTCCTCTTTCAACTTAGTACTTCGAGTACTAACGACGATGAAGAGGACTATACGAGATTACTGATACTGTACTGGCAACGACATCAAGATTATACGCAAATGATCACGACGTGAAGGGATACTATCAATCTTCATCCCCCAACTTAACTACACGTTGCAGGTATTATAGTCTGCCTTCCGTTTAACAAGTGACGGAGAAGCTTTCAAAAACTTGTTTGATGGACAAGGAGCTGACACAAATAGAAGGGTGATACTAGTAGCTTGAGAATATACACACCAATCCGGTACAAGTTCTTAGTTTCCACCATTCTTCTTGCACATCGCGATGAGGTGTACACACGAGCCCTTAAGGCCTTTGAACAGTTGGGAAGGAATGCCTACGTTTCACGAGATGTAATTTGATGCCCGCTTTGGAATGCACACAACATTGTGCTCGTTCGCAAGCATATCATAAAAGACGGTACGAGTCTTTGCGAGAAGTGAGGAAGAGTGGTACGTGATTCAAGCTGCGGTACAGAGAGGCCCTCTGGCGAAAACGAATACGAACGACTAGATGACGAAGTACCATGGGAAGGGAGACAACACGTACAGGCCTACTTAACCTAGGAAGTAGTGATGTGAAGATACGCTAAAAGGATATGTCGGGACTAATTAGTACGAGCAAGTCTTAAACAAGCTTGCAAGCAGGTCCTCCCGCGCAATAACCAAGGAAAGGCTTCACGAGATCCAAGTCCCAGCAGAGAAAGAAGTACGTTCGCCGAGGAACGAGATGAATGGATATCTTTAGTATGCATGCATATGCTTTAAGACGGAACACGCACTGGTCTATCTTACAAATCAGGCAGATATTACGCAAATCCATGGTATCATAAATCAATGGCAAGTCTCGAAACGATGACATCTCATCTATTCGCCTCCTTCCGAACAGAAATCCAGGGAATGGATCAATCATGAGCTTGAGTTCAAAAGAAAATATCTTCGTCGAGATCGAGAATAATGAACGAGATGAATATGGGGTTGAGAAGGTGCACCCAATAGAGATTCTAGGCACGAATTGCAGGTTCAATCTTGTCAACATTCCATAAGCAGTGCATTTATAAAGAACGCTCAGGTGAAGTATATAAACGCCCATAATCCATCAGTACTGGCCATCGGCATTTTCGTACCTACAGCTTTTACTAAGTTCACTGGGACACACTGCCAGTGGCACCAACGTCTCACGACCACAAGACACAAACGCATCCGGCTCATCAAGAGCATATAAAGATGACCTCCGGACGTGGCCTCCACTGGATGACTGTTTCATATACGAAGCAGTGAAACCACCCACCGCCGACACGTAAGTACGTTTGTTCCTCAGTTCAAGATCGAACGACAAGACACGAGGACACTACTATCAGCAGAAGGTGGTCCGTACGAGTATTCATGCGTATGCATACGTCCATAACGTCTACTACAACCAAAGCCACCACACGAGTCCATAGCCATACTCCGAACATACATGCAAGCTTTGGACGCAGACAATGAGATGAAACAGGAATTTCTCACGTACCTGGTTACGAGAAGAGGACCCACGACCAACCGGGCGGGGATCGAACGTACGAGCATTCAAATGTTCATATTTCTACCGACCAATACCCAAAAACGTTCGTACGAGTGCACAGCCATACTCCGGTCGTACAAGGCTTGGCCACGAACGATGAGATAAAGTTGGGCCATGAATTCATATATATCGTCCTATTGTACTGTACTTGGTTACGATAAGAGTACCTAGAACCGGGAGTTCTTTCGAGAAACCACACGTCCATAACATCTACCGTTGTCGACTCAACCAAAGCCAATACACGAGTCCATAGCCATACTCCGGCCGTACACGTCTGGGACAGGGACGATGAGACATCGAGTTGGGCCACGAAGTCCTAAGATACTTGGTCCCGAGAAAAGTACCTCGAACAGGTGGTTCAACCAACGAGTATCCACACGTCCATAACATTTACTTAAATACAACCAAAGCAGATACACGAGTAGACAACCATATTGTGGACCAAAATCCCGGCGAGTACGGACTTGCAGGTGGAAAACAGAAGGCTTCACGTACCCCAAACACACCAGAGCGGTCTTCTTACGAGCACATGTCATGACTCTTTGCAGAGACCACACACGAGGACACAGGGGCACCAGAAAAGTTCTACGAATCTCGCAACCCAACTCCATATAAACAGCACAAAGACCTATACGACAGAACAACAACAGACACAGATGACAAGAGCACGAAGTAGTATGGAAAAAAAATAAACTTAAAAGAGTGAAAGACACAGTGCACTTTTCGCCCAGCCGAAATAAAAGAAACCTAAGGAAGAACAACAAATAAAATATACACGTTCTCTACTGACAAAGCGCGGCAAAACGTTATCAAACATCTACCTACTTCTTATTAACACCCCCACCCGAATCCACCCGAATCCACCCACTCCCCAGTGCCACCCCCCACCCTTGACACGACCGATTCCCCTCTACCACGCATAATTGCGCGTTTAGAAGTTCCTCGACATATCGTTTCTCAATCTCTGGTAATCGAAGAGACCCTCGATTCCACCCACAGCAGAGACGGCAATATCCTGGTCCCAGATTCTCTTCTGAGCGAACTCGACAATATCCTTGCCGGTGATAGCGCCAAGGACACGTTCAATCTCAGCAGGGTTCATGCGGCGGCCGGTGGTGACGATCTGGCGTCCAATGTCTTCGGCGACAGAGGTGGTGCCGTCGAGGGAGAGGAGGAGGGAGGCCTTGAGCTGGGCCTTGGCGCGCTCGACTTCGGCTTCGGACACGGACTGGGCGAGGCGGGTCCATTCGCGGAGGGCAAAGTGGACGAGGTCGTCAATCTTGGTGAGCTTGTCGGTGACGAGGTAGATTCCCCAGAGACTAGGCGAGGTTAGCGGGATGTGATCCTATGATGTCATGGGTGAGGAGAGGTTGGACTTACCCGGTGTCGCTGTAGCTGGTGCTGAAGGACATGAAGCTGTTGGCGAGCTGATGCTTGTGGACGAAAGACGAGAGTCTGGAGCCGAGGTATGGGGCGTTACCCATGGCACGGTCCCAGTTACCGATGATGGCCTGGGCGACAAGGGCAGTGAAGTAGTCTGGGTCCTTCCAGGAGACACCCTCGACAGCGATGGCAATGTGGGCGGTACCGAGGGTATCGTCACGCATGCGGACCTCAGATCCGACAAAGTCTGGACGGGCACCGCGTGGGGCACCAATGGTGACTGGGTTCTCGGATGGGGTGAGGTTGCCAAAGTTCTTCTCGGCAAGCTCAACGAGCTGCTCGTGTGGGATGCCTCCGGCTCCGACAAGAACCATGCGGTCAGCCTTGTAGTTCTTGGTGATGTAGTCCGAGAGATCGTTCTTCTTGATGGAGAGAATGTTCTCCTTTGGTCCCAAGATGGTGCGGCCGAGAGCCTGGCCCTGGAAGGCGGTGGCGTGAAGGTGGTCAAAGACAACCTCCTCGAGCTGCTTGTCAACCTCCTCCTGCTCGCGGAGAATGACGTCTCTCTCCCGCTCAATGGCCGACTCCTCCAACTTTGAGTTTTGCAAAATGTCGGCGAGAATCTCGACGGTCTTTGGGGCGTCGTCTTTGAATGATTTGGCGTAGTAGACGGTGTTTTCGCGCTGCCGAAAGTCTTAGTTGAGGCTCTTCTCCATCACAATCACAACGATTCAGGCTGGAAGAAGATGATTCCCTACCGAGGTGTATGCGTTCAAGTGTCCACCCATGTTCTCAATCTCCAACTCCAACTGGTGCTGAGATCGGTTCTTGGTTCCCTTGAAGGCGAGATGCTCCAAGAAGTGCGCAACACCATTGGTGGCATCCGTCTCGGCTCTGCTTCCGGCATCAATCCAGACTCCGCAGGTGGCAGTTTGGGCGTATGGAGAGTATTCGGTAGCGACCTAAAAGAGAAGGAAGCAAAAAGTAGAAGGTTAGCAAGACCATCCCCGAGAAATACATTGTAGCCAATCGCAACCAAGACAAAAGTGTCATCATCATTATCATCAACAGCATCCATCAATCCAGCCAACAACCCATCATCATCATCATAACCAACATCTCCCAAGCCACAATGCCACAATCCCATCATTATCCCCAATGCCCATCTCCTTCCTGTCCTCCTAACCCAATCGGAATGTCGGAAAAACACATACAGTAAGACCGTTCTTCAACGTCGTAGTCTGAGTGACATGTCCCGGGGTCGGGGTAGCAGCCGGGGCAGCCAAACTCCTCGTGAGGAATGGGGCCTTTTGTGATCTCGCAGCGTTCTTGAGGGCGCTGTTCAAGCCGAGGCGGGCAAAGCGGGCAGCCGACATTGTGGGTGTTGTGTTGGTGGAGGAGGGAGGATGGGTGGGAGTTTCGTTTCCTTTCGTTCGGGTTTCGGAAAGGAAGGTGGAGAGGTGCTTTTGGTGGTTAGGTTTCGGCTTAGCGAAAGAAAGAAAAAAAGATGATGTTGATTTTTGGTGGGGTTGAGCGATTGGACGGAGCGCTTTCTGGGGGGAGCTACAACAACGCCTGCGAGGTGGGAAACGCCGTAAGTATATCGGCCGGGATGAATCGGGGGTAGTTGGAGATGGGGGAAGCGGGGGGAGGGGAGCCGTACCAGGGCGGGATATCAAGGTCAAAAGGGAAGGGGAACGAGGAGCGAAAATGTGTTTAGGTCGGTCGGGTGCCCCAGTGGTAAATTTCGAGATTTTTTTGTGAGGGACAACATCTACGCTGGGGGCTGTAGTTCTGGGTACTGCCAGTCAGGGCCAATCAGATTTTGGAATATGTAAGTCACCTTGGGGACAGCTTAAACATGGTTATGACGAAATTGAAGGTGAGCCAAGCGAGGGCACGTGCCTGAAGATTTCGAAAGTCGCGTAGATCGCGTCTCCCCAGATCTCGACAGAAACACCATCCCGACGTCATTGAGCAAACATCACCAAAGACGCCACTTTTCTTCAATTCACCCCATCTACCTCGACGATACCAATCACCTCCATTCTCCATCACGATGCCTCCAAAGTTTGCCCGCAAGCGTGCCGGCACCACCAACGAATCCGCTTCCACCAAACGCAACAAACCCGATGACAAGCCCGCCGGCGAACTCAAGTTCCCGCTCCCCTCCACTCCAAAAGCCCCCCGAGCCGTCTCGCTCTCCGAATTCAAGGGAGCCACCTACCTCAACATCCGCGAATACTACCTCTCGCCTACCAACGAAGAACTTCCCGGCAAGAAGGGCATCTCGCTCAAGGTCGACCAATGGCGAGCACTTCTCCGAGCCGCTCCGGAGATTGAAGCCGAGCTCAAGAGGAGAGGTGAATGGTTGGAGTATGGGAGCGATGAGGAAAAGGAGTTGGAAAAGAGAAAGAAGGAGGTTGCCGAGGTGAAGGGTGTCAAGGCTACCGACAAGCAGGAGGAGGAAAAGAAGCAAAACAAAAAGGCCGACAAGTTCAAGAGCAAGGAGACGATTGAGAGTGAGGACGAGGAGGATGATGAGGAAGAGATTGCCGAGGAGGAGGATTAGGGATTGGCTTTATGATTTCGCTTCGGTTATTCGTTTCGGTTTTCGGTATTACATGGCGTTTGGGGTTCGGGCAAAATGGGTTCTATTTGTTTACTTTGTTATGGATATGGGGATTATACACGGAGCTTAATGCATAGGTGGATCTCATAGGATTGTGTGTTGCGTTCAACTTGTCTTCCGCTCGAGGCTCGTGCTGTCAAGTGGGATACTATGCAGTGTTCCTGCTCATTTCCCATATTTGGGAGTTGTTCTCGAAGCTTAATGCATAGGTGGATTCCATATGGTTGTGTATTGCGTGCAAGCTCTCTGTCCCTCCCGTTTTCAGGTGGGATATCATCTACTCGTACTATGGTCGAAGCTCATTTCTCGTATCTGCTCATCTTCCATATCCCCGTCCTAATGTATCTATCGTGACTCCGACACATACATCTGTGATAACCGGGACTTCTCGTTCGCCGTATTCTTACGGTATCTATGCCGTTATGATATCTCGTAGCATAGCCTCCTGGCCTTTGTGCCCTGACGTATTTCCCAACGTGAAGTTAGTGGATCTAGCGCCGAGCCTGATGCATATTCGGCCCTGTAAGTCAGACTGGAACCATCTCGTTCGATTTTATTCAAGAATATACTTATACTGCCAGTGGGATGTCAAGCATACTCTCTCGTGCTGCTTTTCCAACGGCATTCTTGCACTAGAAGTTGCGTGGCGATTCTTGCTTTCGATGCTCGAGCGTTAGGAGATCCCTTAGAGACCTGAAGCACCCTCCGTGCCACCACCACTCCACACCCCATTGTTCTAGCCTTACTAGTAAGTACGTATGATGGTCAATCATCCATCCATTCGAAACTTAGCTCTGAATAGTCGTGCTGATATCTCTTTCGCGAACTCGGCCATCTGCTGCATGCGTATTAGGTATTTGGGTACGTTCCCACGTATATATGGGTAATGCTTTGCTTTTCCTGTGCGATATTCTCGTTCATTCGGCTTGCTCGTCTTGTCACAATCTAAACAGTATATCCTGGAGTGAAGGTGTTGCCTTAATGTAGTTAGCCCCAAAAATTCTGGCTATTCCAATTCTGTCATGTTCCCGACCAGAGCTAAGCTATATTTGTGTGTGTCTCCGAATACCCCCCACATTTCCTATTTCTAAGCGAGTTCAGTTTTAAGCGAGAGTGGAGGATTTAACCAGTTTTAAGCGAGAGTGGAGAATTTAACCGAAATCTAACCGAGACCCCACTTCATACACATCCCAACAATAAGCAAGACCAATTCTCGCTGGATCTCATAAGAACAGGCGATTCCACTACCATCGATCTTACCACTACGATCCTACCAATACCGATTCTACCACCACCAAAATGCCACCAAGCTATCTCACCACCATCTCGGGCTGCTTCCAGCTTCTGGAATGTCTTTCAGGGTTATCTCGCCAGCAGTTGTTTAAGGTTCAGTGTCCGATTTGTTCTCTTTAATATCTAAACTTACAATTTGAAGGTATACTGGGCTCCGATTGACCCAGACATCAATGTGGAGGGAATTGTCACCAACCGATCTATCAACAACGAGGAGGGTTACCCAGTTATCACAGCAACTCTTGAGTACTGGGCACCATCACAAAATGAGCTACTCATTTCTCGCTCTGTTATCTATGCCCATGCTGGCATCATTACTCGGGAATTCAAGCCTGGAGCAGGAATCGACCATCCCGAGAAAGGCCCAGATGTTTACGATGGTACCCTAAGGGTTTTATTGAGGGCAATGCAAGTTTCAGTGTGAGTATTTTTAAAACTTGCAACTGCATTTACTAATGTGTGGGTGTAGATTTCCAGGCAGTCCGATGGACAAATTTTACCATTCCCGAATCCCTTTACCATCGCCACCATTCGGAAGTTTTAAGGGAATAACTGGCCACAGTTACGATCCTGAGATTGTTTCGGAAAACAATCTTCGTTATTTTGATCTCAGAACAACAGTGTACGATCGTGGTAGCTCGGACAACTCAAGCTATACAACATTTTCGGTTCGGGTCTTTATCCCCCTTACTCCACGATGGACAACAACAAGAACACCATCGCCAAATTTCAGTCTTGCTATCCAGGGCCCAATCGTTGGTATTGTCCAGCTTGGTTCTAAGGAGATGCCTGATGATCGCCTCGCCATTATGCTAGATGGATTGGCATTCATTCCAACAACAAGAGGTGGAGGTACCGATGCAGGTTCAGCTCCACAAGTAACTCCACAAACACCTCGCACTCCTCGCCGACGAGGATGGCTTGCCCCTCCTGATTCGGGTAGCTCTTCTGTTCCTCCCACTACAGGTTCGGCTAATCCCTCCACTTCTGCTCTTTTTGGTACTCGGAGTCAAGTTTCCTCTTCTTTTGATGAGCCACCCGAGGATTTGTTCACTGAACCTGTACCTCGCCCAAGAAAAACTGCTGGTGGTTCTTGAACGAGTTCGGTTGAGTTTCTTGGGTTTCGGTTGAGATTTGTTGGGCTTTCTAGGCTACAGTTGGTCTTTTGGACTCTCGGTTGGTCCTTTTGTGTTTTAGTTAGTCTCTTTGTGTCTCGGTTTGGCTTCCTAGGTTTCGGTTCCTGCTTTCTTACTTTCTTTGGGTTTCGGTTCGGCTTCCTGGGGTTCAATTGCTGTTTTTTTACTCTTATATGGGTTTATTATCTACCCTGCTATCATTTGGTATAGATGTAACATGTATTGATTTTTTCCCAAGGATATGACATTACTGTTTTCCCAATTTTCACATATGTGACCTATTCGCCAAGTACAAATAGGCATCCGACTGGGCAACAACAGCCTCCTGATTCGTTCACCCCCATACGACAACCAAGATTCCAACTCCCCCCCAGACGACCCACTGAGTGGTGGCATAAACTGCAGCAGTATACGATTACAGCAAATTCAAACATAACTGCATCGTTTTGGGATAAAACATGTAGCTTTTGCCAATCCTCTCTCTTATCACAAGAAGCCGATGGGTGGTGTTGTAATAAGGGAAAGCTTAAACGAGCACCCCTTCCACCTTACTCCCGACAACTGCAGGATGCCCTTGCTTTGAATTCGATTGTATTAAGCAGTGTATCGAGAAGACTAAACAATCTCTTTGCATTTTCGGCTATAGGAACAAGTGGACGATTCGTACCTTTCCATGGGCCAGCAAATGTTGTGGTTACAGGTAGAGTATACCACCGATTGCTTCCAACTGACAGTGGAGAGCATTCGATGCGATGGTTCCTATATGATGGAGAGGCAGCACGATTGGAAGCAGCTTTACGACATAATGTACCATCTGAATTGGTGCAGTGCTTTCGTCAGCATATAGAGGAAGTGAATCCTTTTGTGCGAACCCTTCGGCATGCCATCTCAACTGCCGAGGATGCAGAAGCTCCATTATCTGTCCATTTAGAAGGTTTTGTAGCAACGAGCGAGATGGGAGCTTTACTTTATAGTACCAATATGCAAAGGATAGACCGAAGGCAGGTTGTGTTCTATCGAAACCACCCTGATCGCCAGCCCGAGTTTTTGGATATTCTAAATCCTCTATACGAGCCCTTACAGTATCCTGTTTTCTTCCCACGAGGAACTCCAGGGTGGGCACCCCAAGCCCCAGAATATAATTCGGCAAATATCACGCAAATACAATGGTATAAATACCTTCTTTGCACAGAGGAGAGGTTTCGAACCTTTGGAAGACTTACATGCGAGTATTTGGTGGATATGTTCAGCCGAGTAGAAGAGCAACGACTGCAGTACCACCGACAGAGTAGAATGCGACAAGCCGAACAACACCAGCAACAGCAGCAGACACTGAACCAGCATCTCCATCTTGCTTCAAATCCTCTACATACGAATTTCCGATACGAGAATACACTTTCAGCTTCATTCATGGGGTCCCGAGCATGGGCTTCTGAGCAAGTAGCAAATGCTCTCGCTTTATGTAAGGAGCTTGGTCCTCCCAGCCTCTTTATTACCTTCACTACCAATCCGAAATGGCCTGAAATCACTGCAAAGCTTCTACCTGGGCAAACTGCTTCCGACATACCTACGATTGTTGTACGAGCATACTATGCAAGACTTAAACGATTTAAACAGTGGGTACGACGACATTTTGGTACTATTGTTTACATGGTTGGAGTTACCGAGTTCCAGAAACGAGGACTCCCCCACCATCATATGGTAATTAAGGTCAGTTACTTGGATCCTTACTGCTGGTGATTATTCTAACTACGATTAGACCTCTCCAGAACTACCTGTAGAACAAATCGATACTGTAATTTCAGCCGAACTCCCAAACGAAGCTGAGGAGCCCGAATTGTTTGCATTAGTGTCCAAGTTTATGCTGCATGGATCAAATCATTTAGCTTCTCCAACCTCACGATGCAACAAGAATGGGAAGTGCAGTTATGGGTTTCCGAAGCCAGTCCAACCTACAACCACAATCGACGAGATGGGTAGAGTGCAGTACCGGCGCAGGAGCACCAACGATGGAATGGTGGTACCATATATGCCCTCCCTTTTAAAGATTCTTGAATGTCACTGCAATGTCAATGTGGTGGTTGGCAGTGCAGCTGTGTTCATTTATCTCTATAAGTATCTTTTTAAAGGTGTCGATAAGGCAAATTTCCAAGTCAGGGATCCAAACGACCAGGAGGTTGACGAAATAGCTGATTTTGTCAATGCTCGCTATCTATCAAGCTCCGAGGCTGCATTTCGAATCTTCGAATACAACATTCAGAAAATTAGCCCAACTGTGGAGGCAATTACAGCACATCTACCGAACCAGAACTTAGGACAGTTCCATCGAAAAGGAAATAACGAGTCCAGTAGCTCAGCTCTTCTACGATATTTTGCCAGGCCATATGGACAGCCTTTTGCAGAGCTCACTTACACCAGCTACTACTCACAGTATCGGCATGAGTCACGAGTGCCCCCAGTGACTCTTCGAGCTGGCTTAGAGTGGGAATTGCGCCCGATTCAGGGGCAAAGCTTCAATAACAATTCCCGAAAGGTAGTGGTTGTGATCAAAAGACAAGCTGCCGAAATTATTTCCCGACTTGCTTCTATCCCACCTCGAGCTGGCGAGCTATTTTACCTAAGGGCACTTCTAAAGGTTAAACCTGCATACAGCTTCCAGCAATTGCGAACTTACAACAATGTGGTCTACGACACCTTCCGAGAGGCTGCTGTAGCATATGGGCTTTTCCAGGATGCAGATGAAGCAGAAGTTGCTATGCGAGAAGCAATAGAGAATCTGTACCGGCCTTCACAGCTCCGATTTCTTTTTGCACATCTATTACCTGATCTTCCAGTAAATGCCTTGGAGCTGTGGAACGAATTCAAAGAGGAAATGTCAAGAGATTTTGTTGTTCGGGAGAGGCTTGCACAGGACGAAGCCGAGCAACATGCATTAAGAGACATTGAGGGCTATCTAAGCTCCCGAGGCTGCCATCTTGCTGATTTTGGATTACCGAGGATTGGACGATTGAGGACACAGGATATCCGACTGGAGCTAGAGTACTTAGTACCTCTACAGGAGACCTTCCAACTAGAAGCACAGCGAGGTGTTGCACTGCTGAATGAGGAACAGACAGGGGTCTTTCTTACATTACTAGATATGTGTTTAAATGCAACCCGAATCCAGCCTACTTTTATAAATGGTAAAGCTGGACGAGGGAAAACATTTGTTGTTAAAACACTTATAAACCAGCTACGAGCACATCTATCTATTGTGGTTATAACAGGTACCACTGCACTTAGTACTCTGCTGTACGAAAGAGGCCGAACAGCACACTCTACCTTTGGAATCCCTGTGGAGCCGAATAGTGTAGAGCTTACTTCTCGCATTTCACCTCGCTCTGGCAGAGCCGATCTGCTACGAGAGGCTCTACTGGTTGTGTGGGAAGAGTTTCCGATGGCAAATAAGGCAGCTGTTGAATGTGTAGATGTGCTACTAAAGTCCTTAATGGGAAACCAGCTTCCTTTCGGTGGTAAGGCTTTTGTGGCTGTGGGAGATTTTCGGCAGGTAGCCCCAGTCGTTATAGGTTCTACTGGACCGACAGCAACTTTCGACAGCTCTATACGATCCTCCTATCTGTGGCAGTCGTTCAGGGTTCTCCATTTAGTTCAACCAGTTCGAAATGCATCCGACAGAGAGTTTGCAGATTGGGTAGACCGAATTGGCGAGGGACATATTAAAGAGTTGGATTTGTCCGATCTAGAGGTCTCTAATATGCTGGACCTTATTAATACCGAGGAAGAGGCTGAAGCCTTTCTATATCCTCCTCAGGCTTTAAGCGATCCATATCTTTGCTCACAACGAGCATTTCTTACTCTGCTCAATCGAGATGTGGATTCTTTTAACTCCAACATTCTCGGTAAAGTGCAGGGGGATGAGCAAACATACTACAGCTACGATCGTATAAAGGAAACTGAGGAGGGCGAAGCACATGGGATGAGAGAGGAAGCTGTGAACGATTATTTGTCTCTTTTACACAGTAATGGGATTCCTAATCACGAACTGCTTCTGAAAGTTGGTTGTATCTGCACGATAATGCGCAATCTTTCAATCGAAAGAGGCTTGGTTAAGAATGCACGAGTTATTGTGCGTAAGCTCTTGCGACACTCGGTACAAGTAGGTTCTTCAGAAGCTGATAATTGCCTGCTAATACTACCGCAGGTGTCTCTACTCTCCGATGGTCCTATAAATGGGGCACTTTCAAGCAGATGGATTCCCATCCCTCGAATTCTGTTTGAATTCAACCCCCGCTATGTCCCATGGACTGTAGAACGGCGGCAATTCCCTCTACGGCTCTCTTATGCTGTTACTTTTAATTCCTGCCAGGGCCTAACACTAGATAAAGTAGTGCTGGATGCCCGAACAGATCCATTTGCCCATGGACAGCTATATACAGCTCTTACAAGAGTTAGAAATCGTAAAGATTTTAAGGTTTTAGTCCGAGACGACGATTCTGGCCTGAAGGTCAAAAACATCGTGTATAGAGAGCTTCTGCTATAGCAAACTTTTTAGCCACCTACAATTTTCTTTATTTTCTAAAACTATTTAACTAACCTAAATTCTATTTTCTCTTTTATTCATCTGCCTCGCTGCTAATAAGACTGTCAGGGGTGGGCTTTGTTCGCTCCCTCGCTGCATCATACAATGTCTCATCTCGCCAAGCCTCGTAAGCGTTTTGCTCCTGACCTTCTTCGTCCTGTTGCCCCTGTTGCCCATCTTGCTCCTCTTGCTGATCTTCAGCATCGTCGAACTGTCCCTCATTCCCTCTCGCCTGAAAAGGTCTAGGTCCAACCCTCTCTTCTTCCTCCTCTTCATCGTCATTGTCGCCATCGGGGTCGTAATCTCCATCCTCATCGTCAAATTGGTGAAAGTCATCGTTTAATCCAGCACCTCTCTCCTCCTCCTCCTCCTCATCGTCCTCATGATCATGCCCATTGTCAAGTCGCCATGCACCATCATCATCCTCATCCTCATCTTCTTCCTCCTCCTCCTCATCGTCATCGTCATCGTCATCGTTACCCCTCTGACCACCATCTTTACCACCACCTCTAACACCTCCACGAGTCCTTCGTGCACCACCTGTTCTTCCTGCACCTCTCCCAGCAACTGCTCCTGCCAATCGCCTATTCACATTCGTACAGATTCCTCTCTGTACAAAATGATCGTCAGGACCACCACCTCCACCACCACCTCCTCCTCCACCACCACCACCACCAGCTGCAGTGTTGCCATACTGATGTCGGAAATTTCTTCTCTGATCCTTCTCAGCTGCAATGAAGTCAATGTTTGGCAGTGATGTACCATGTTCCTCGCCTGGTCTCCAAATGACAGTTCGGTTTGAAGCCCCTTGAACTCGGATGCCATGTCGTGCCATATAGAAATGACTACCCATCTCTGGCCCATGGCTTCGGTATGTTGTAAATGAGCTCATAAACTCGGTAAGATTTTTCTCGGTGTGAACATATCGGGAGTAATTCTGTGCTACAGAACCACCACAAGGAGCAACATCGTCCTCAAGTTTGAAAGTCATTCGTTTGCCTTTAATTTTATTAGTTTCGTAATTAGAAAGAAGGAAAACATACCAGTTTCTATGTCAGGCATTGAGTATCCCTGCTGTTTACCCCCATCGTTCATATAGGGGAGTTGAAAGTCCTTGACAGCCTGTTTGTAATCCTCAATAAACTCTGGTGGAACCATTCGGTGTTGTATTTTCCAGTTAAGTGCAAAGACTGAACTGATATCGGATGAGAATCGTTTCCATAAGTCTGTCTCCTCCTTAAACCTTGCTGTATTGTTGTCTCGGGTTTTTGTCCAGTTCAAGCAGGTAGCACTTAGTGCTCCACCAGTCCATCCCACAAGGGCAATCTTGCCTGGATCCTCCTTTCGTACACTTCGTAATGCAGAAAGTCCAGAAAAAATGACCTTATCCATCCAATCCAGAATACCAGTCGCCTTTTCGGAAATTACATCTGAAAAGACAGCTCCAAGAAACCCTTGATCATCGGTGAAGATGATGTTTCTGCCAGGCCCAACATCGTACTGCAAAGCAGAGTCCTCGACAAAGGTCATCGGAAAATATCGTGCTTTGCCTTTCTTTCCTCTTGAATCAGGAAGATAGGGGTCTGTAGCAAGCCAGGCTTGCCAATTTTCTTTAACTCCTGGAACATCGTACACCCAGGTGTTCTTCGGTGGATAGGGTTTTGATAATGTCTTCACATGGATGATCTCAACACCATGTTCAACTCGGAATCGGTAGAAGTTGTGGCCTGGTCGGATTCGTAGATGGTCCAAAAGAAGATCTCGGTGATTTCTCTGTCGTTTTGGGCCTCTTGCACATTCGGTAAATGCAGCCCCAACCTATTGTCGTTAGAAATAGAGAATTTACTACAGAAAAACATTCACATACAAGAGCCATAATATCATCCTTCACACCCTTTCGTTTCGGTGCTTTTCCCTTTAAACACTTCGGGTGGAATTGTCCAATTAATGACTTCCATTCAGCATGACTGATTTGAAGATAATCACAAATAGGACTGATTTGTGCAGGTGTAAAGGCAATTGGTATTCTTGCTAACAACTCGGGGGAATCGCCTATAGCATTGAAAATGGAAGGCCAATCGGGTTTTCCATTTGGCAGCCGTCCTGCATGTTCAAGTGGTATGACTTCGTCTGGAAGAAGCTCAGGCTTAACATAACCAAATAGATTTGTAACAGACAGAGAGGCTTCAAGAACAAGTGGACGCTCATCTATAGGGACTAGATGTGGTGCCCGGCATGATAAAGACCGAGTTGAACGTCGATAACAGGTAGCACCTCTAAGCATTGGCACCGAGGACGATCTGGGAAGCAAAGCGGAAGGGGTCGAAGAAGACAGGACCTTGGTCTTTTCGGCAAAAGATTTGCCTTTCACTTTTGGCATTCTGGATTGACAATAACGTTAGCAATCCATATAAATGTTGATTTACAAAGGCTGGCAGTGTCGTCGCTTCTTAGGGCATGGCGGGTGTGTCGGGCGTGCTGATCATACTGGTCTCTGTGTTTGGAAAACGCTTTTCCCAACCATCGTGGCCTCTGCAATAGTCCGACAACCTTATTGGCCACATTACAGTAGACCGGCGTCTTCATATCCAAAGAAGCTCCTAATAGTGGTAAAAGAGAAGAACAATCAAGAGTAGGTTCAAAGAGTGGGAGTATAAAGCTACTGGAGTGCGTGTAGGTACGGGTCCGACAACCTTATTGGCCACATTACAGTAGACCGGCGTCTTCACCACCACCAAACAAACACCCCATTTAGCCCAAACTCAACCAGCACGCAAGATCCCCTTGCTCATTGAGGTCTTCCTTTCCTTTCCATCACAGAGGCCGAGTACGAGTTGAATGTCGAGAAGTGGGCTGAGCCGAGAGCGAAACCGAAAGCGAAACCGCGAGCGAAACCGAGAGCGAAACCGAGAGCGGGAGCCAGGCCAGAGGATGGGGGACCAAACATGGGGAAGTACCTTGAAACCAGTTCTAATCTTCCTATTCTTCCTATTGACAATAGTCTCCTGGTCTAAAGTGATGGTTAGTAAAGGTTGAATAGAGTCTAAATCAGCACTTACTGTTGTCTGTTGGGCAAGGGTCGGGTGTGAGGGGAGATGTTCGAGTGACGAAGAGGCAACGCGAAAATTTCGCCAGTCTCAACGTCGATTGGTGCTTACATAAGCGTCACGTGCTTCAAGAGGCCCGGGAGATGGCTCAGAGCGGCCGAAGGCCGCATCAACTCTTGTATATTAATATTGCGACGACGTTGCGACCTCATAATCCCCATTTTAAGGCGGAAACGCTAAGGACAAAGTGGACTAGCACTCCCGCTTTCGGTGGCGGACCACAACAAGACCGCCAAAGAACGACTGCCTTAGAGCCTCACCAAAACAACAACCAACAACTCTCAATGGAATCCTCAATAATGCCAACGACCGGCACGTCGACGCTCGCAACCACGTAGGTTCACCAAGATTACTGCATTTGATGCTAACATTAGCAAGGTCTGGAAGCAGTGATGCGGAAGAGGCCTGTCTTCGATGTCGGACACAAAAGCGGCAACAGCTCAGATTCTCCGACCGTTCAACGAGACTTCTAAGGAACCGACTCCCAATACTTACTCAACATACTCAGACCACATGTCTACAACTTTCGGCCTTTGGAGCCAGGATGGTTACCACCCTCGAAAAACGAATCCGGAGACTCGTTTGAAACACCGTCACTTCGCAGTGCTTTCAATACGCCCGTCACCTATCGCTCGACCCTTGCCTCTTGCTGTTAACGCCAACTGCCATTTTATCGGGGAGTGACAGAGGTTTCCGGAAACCAGAAACCGAATTGTTGGACGATCTCGACAGGCTGCATCGAATGTTGAAGGTGTAACGATGGGCGTGATGAAGTTGGCCAGGACCTGTTAATGGGACGCCTCCGCTTACGCTCTTCTCTTCCTCACTCGAGCGAGCGATAGCTGGAGATCCAGATGGTGCTCCGATACTACAAAAGCCAGATCCTTCCTCAGAAGCCGGATGGGAATGTGGATGGGAAACTCAGGGAGGTTTACCGGAAGTCAACCCGATTTGCTACTTCTAGCACAGCAGTCGATGATTGCCGATATCTCAGAGCTGCAACAAAGGAACCACCACTTCACAAGTCACATACGCTGAATCGATGGAAAGCCGAGCCAGTTGGCGGTCAATCAACCTTTAAAACCTCAGAGCTGTTGGCCCCGAAAGACAGTGGCCATTATGAGGAACTCAAGCCCCCTCAATTGCCGATAATTGCCTCCACCGCTCAACAAGACCCATCAGGAACTCCCAGTTTAGGACACGGATGCTGCGCCGGGTCGAGCAAACGACAAACAATACCTCGCGCTTATTTTGGCAGACCATGCCTTCTGGCGGCATACACGTACGTCGTTTTACTCAGCAATCTTCCTCTCGTCAAGGCCGCTGAGTTTAACGATGACTTCTCTGATAATCTTTTTTCTGATCTTGCGCCACTGCTTGCCTTATTTGGCGAACAGGTAGCGAAGCAGTTTCTTGCAGGATCAACAACCTGGGAGGATACCGTTCTATTTGCAATGGTGAGATTCGATTCTTCCCCGCAAAATTACTTCATACTGACAGTTACAGGGCCCTTTGGGAATTATGACAGCCGTGACAAGTGCCATCCGCGTTGGCGGGCCACTCTGGCTCCGAGCAATCATTGGCCGAGCTCGTGAGTCTCGAGCAAGTGTCGAGGACGAATTGACAACCTCCACGTCGCACGACGTTTGTGAGATTTGGAACGGGCAGGCGGTTGTCAGATTAGTCGGCTCGCCCAAAATCCTACAACTGATCTACCTCGAAGATTCCTCGTTGGAACCAGAACAGCGTGTGCTGACATTGGACATGAAAGCAAAGAACGGGCAGGCTTTCCAGCCTGTAAGAGAAGCAGGTAAGATTCCGTAAATTGGAGGTGGGCTAAGAATTTGCCTACGGATGCTGACATGTATCATAGTCACAAATGGCTTCTTCCAGAAGTTTCATCGTTTAAAGAAGTGGGCTCTTACACATTCGAGAGACCATCAGAACGATCTCGAAGCCCACGAACGACGGTCGAATACTAGTCGTAGCAGCCGAAATCCCATCCCACCAAATGTCTTTCTGAACCTACGCGGGCGCCTCTCTTTGACAGGACGGTGGGAACTACGAGCTTTTGTCTTTATTGCTGTCATCTTGCAGTCGGGAGTAGTGGCTTTCACTGGTACGGTTGCGTATGCTTTACGGTACAAGAAAGAGGGCGAGGAGATCGAAGGGTTCGCGTTTCCGGTTGCAGCTGCCGGGACGGTCATTCTTGTGCTTGGTATGTGGTTATGTGCCTTCGTCGTGGAAGCGAGCACTACCGAGCAATTATGGGAGGTCCATAATGTCTCAGGAAGGGCTGGTAAGCCGCAACCGGAACCATTCAGGATCCTGTGGCTACAGCAAGGATGTTCTGTAACCGACCAACAGTTTGATTCATATGCTATCATTGCAAATGGCAAACGAAATACTCTGATCACATCGCGATTTGACTCTTTGTCATCCGTGCATGATTGCAAAGATCCAGCCGTCCTGCTCCAATCAACGAACAGCAAACCCAAATCACAGGTAGCTCACCTAGATTCCATCAAGCATCATCATCCTTGCGCATCCGCAAAAAGCCTTTCGGTGAACCCATCGGGCGGCTTTCAGACATTGGCTACGCTTGGTGCCGTTGTTGGGATAGGAGGATTTGTGCTGCAGTTTACTGGTCTTCGTTCCTTACACTGGTCCGCCACCATAGCTCAACTTGTCATAACGGCACTCATGGTCGTCATCCGTGCTTGGATTCGGAGAGGTTTAGCCTTTAAACCTCTTGCATACCAGATCCCTGATGGTTATGAGATGGACTGGCTCGCGACTCGGTTAGCATTGGAGCCAGAAAGACTCTTGTCAGATATGCCAAAACGCGAAGACACTACTACCCTACACAAGGATCATTTCGGCTCAAAATTGATGAGTTCGATGTTGACCAATCCAACTCAACCCAGGCCAAAGAACATACACCGTGTTGCGGAGTGTAACTGTAACCTTTTCGATGGTAGTTGCTGGAAATGGGCTGTGTGCAGTGGTGGTGGAACTGAATGCTATATGTTCGAGCCATTGCCGCTCAAGAAGACCAGTGGTTGCCATAAGGCTATGAAGCTTCGTGAACGTATTGGGCATATTTCCAAATGGTCAGGGCAAGCCTCGGAGGCAGCAGTTGCTCTTTCCACAGCAATTGATATCGTTATGGAGGCGTTCTTCAAAGAAGTGGACTATTCGGATATGGCTTGGTCTATGCAAGGCTATCATACTCACCCAACATCAGCGGACACCGGTATTATCCACTTCTCAGTTTTGCGCAAGAACGGAGTATGGAAGTCAAGCGCAACGGAACTCGACGCCATGCTTTCCCTTTGGCTCTTTTCAATTCAGTCACAGAAAGCTCAGACCGCCAGTCAAAAGCAGGATCAGATAGAGGATACTCAGGATTGGCTACGGGAGGGAAGTGATGCTCTCCGAACGCAGGCTTTGCGGTTACTTGGCTGTACCGAGAAAAATTCTCCGTACCTGAGAGACCTGAGATGGTATATGGGAGATATGTTGGGTGATCTCCATGCTGTTCAAAGGCATGACCCATTGACAAGTTCTACCCCGGCCCCTGAAGAACCTGTTGCTACTTTTTCTCCACATCTGGTTCTCGGTTTCGAAAGATCTAAAGAGAATTTGATAGGGAGCCCTTCTAGAGAAGCAGGCAAGTTCATGCTGCGGAGTCTCGGTGCGGATGATATTCCTGATATCGAAGTTAAGGGCGATGTTGAAACAATGGCTATTACTGCCCTCGACTGCGCCCCTCTACTGTTGGGTACGGTTTCCGATGGCAGGTTAGAGACCCATCTGGTTCAGGATATGTTTTCTGCATTTCTTTGGGCTGTCGCGAGGAGAATGAATCAGGTTACCGGTAAAACCGTGGTCCATCCAAGCTCACCCGACAGTTCACGACATTCCGCCGAGGATGAACGATGGAGGTCTTTCAGACTTCAAAACGACATAATCTCCAAGGTGGCTAGTGATGTTATCGCAGCTGCTGGTGATTGGCTTGGCGGTCCACTTGGAGTGTATTCAAGTATCATACCACCATTGAGTATCGAGAACAAACTGCCAGATCCAGTGGAGATAATCAATTACGCACGGGACCTGGCCTTACCGTACGAGGCGGTGGGTAGCTGGCATATTGCGGTGCCTGTTTATGTCTATCTAGCGAACTGCTGCCGAACGTTCCCGAAAGATTCGAAAATCCGCAGAAACATTACAGCTGTTGTCTTTGAGTTTGGTTACTCTATGGGTCTCTTGAAATCGGAAAAGCAGCAGTTCAACGTCGACGTGGAGGTAATCGAGGAGCTCCAGCGTTATGAGAATCGGTTTATTTACCTTCTCGACTCGATGAGAGAGGTCGACGGTGATGAGCTGGTATTGGAGCTTGCTCAGCTGTATCGACTGCAGGGACGTCCCTTTTTAGGATTGGAAAAACGCCTGACGATTGACATTGCACAACGGCGATTCAATGGGTTCAGGGATGCTTCTGAGTCTCATCTGAGAGCATTGAATGGAAATGGGAGCAAGATGAACCGCAATCTCGTTGCTTGTCCTCTTTACTACGACCTTGATGACTTGAACAGCCAGGACAACTTAGGCCTTACGCCACTTCACTACTACTTACTGTCAAAGGCGGATGATTGGGCAGCTGGCATCATGGATATGGTATATCGGCTCCAAACAAAGGACATAGAAACAAGCGACAATGCTCTCTGTGATGGGAATCCTCCAGCCGATGCAGATTTGGTTGATATTACAGGCTGGTCTATCTTGCATTATGGGGCATCGCTGGGCTGTGAAGGCTATGCTATGCTTAGTCTCCTCGAACTTCTCCAAATAGATCCTTCGGTACGCATCTCCATCAACCGAGGATACTCGCCCGACCTCTCTGGCAAGACTCCGTTGCATTACGTGCAGAGCGTTGGAGCAGCGAAAGAGCTACTGAAGCGCGGTGGTACCGCCTTCAAAGTGGTGGCGAGGGATGGATTAGACGCATTCATGGCGGCAACGAAGAGGAGTGCAGATGGAGTGGCGGCCCTCATGCTCGACGCCGGTGCGGATCCGAAAGCAACTGACAATCTGAAAGCAACGGCACTGCATTGGGCTGCCTACTACGGTGATGTTGATCTGTATGAGAAGTTGTGGCGGAAGGGTGCTGATCCAAGCGCGCGTGATGATACCAGTAGGACCCCCTTGCACTGGACTAGGGCGTCTGAGGTGCTTGCAGGCGATTTGTGGGATGTTATGGAGCTGGAAGAGGATGATGCGGACATCAAGGATGCCAAAGGCTCAACAGTTGTTCATATTGGGGCAAGAGCCGGAACTCTTTGTGAGAAAACCCTCAATAAGCTTCTCGAGAAGCACCCAGAACTAATAGATATGCCTGACGGCGAGGGACATACGGCATTCTATTGGGCAAAGGAGAGAGGCCATAAGGATGTGGCGGATTTGCTAGTCAAAAAGGGTGCCGATTGGGTCAAGGCATCAGAATATGCGAGGGGCATGCAATCGGGGTCGTTGAGAGATTACACAATTAACGTTGAGCGGCGGAGCTGGCGTGGACGGATGGGTGCTTCGGTGGCAGCTCGGGCTTTGGGCGCTGCTTCTTCTCGGACCGGAGCAGACTGAGCATCAAAGACCTGCCAGCTGTTACACAAGCGCAAATAGAACTGGCACCCAAGTCACAATAAAGCTTATTAATCTTACGGTGGTGCGCTTCCTGTGTTCAATTGTTTGAGTAAGGGCCGCTTTGAATTTTACTGTTGATGGCCTCTATATGGCAAAGAGCGTGGTTTTCGATGCATGGGCTTCTACAGGAATGTAGGCGACTTCTAGAAAACAGCGGTAGGCCCACTGGCAGAGTATTAAGGCCCCGTGATGCCCTACTCGGTAAAAGACGCCTGGCCAACCGTTCCTATATATAGGCGTTCGGAAGCCCTACCCAAAGTTCCTCTGCTTGCATCGAAGTTCAGAGTACTCTCGGAATACCCCCAAACATCCCCACACATCCGAGTCGTCTGCAGTCACTAGGCCTAAAGGACGTCACCCCATCCGCCCTTTTGAATGCGCCGTTGTGTTACCGTAGCTGTCGATCAGATCAGTGTAAACTACAGATCATGAATCATAGATCTCACTGTTTCCTCATGCTTTTACTGCTGATGATGAGATGCTGTCTTTTTTACCAAATATATTACTTAGTAATATCCCATTTTTGAGCCCGAATACGATCATGGGGATCCGGATCCCGGGGGTGACAATGCAAGGATTGCATGCATATCCGCGGTAGCTGCCCATGCAACGTTACACGAGGTGTAAGCCCTACAAGGCTGAGCCCCAAACGAAATGCTTATTGGAGTTAAAGTTCCCAAGTCCATAGCTTGTGCCATAAGCATGAGCGAAGTCGTGGGACGCGCGAAGTGAGACAGGATCAAAGACCTCAATCAATCGCGTGGCTATGCTGGTCAGAGATATTAAAGACTTCGATCGTTTACGAGGTGGGACAGAGCAGTGTGGGTCTCCGTGCGGTGCTGAATCGATTGAACATCAGGTCACAGCTTCACAGGGTTCCTTGCCTCAGCTCATTGTTCTTCGTTCGGTGATTCAATGTTAAAAGCCACCCAGATCCCACCTCCAATAAGGCTATCTGAACCACGAGTGCTTCCGGACTCATCATCTTAATCTTCCAGTTCACACCCTTCCAGCACTGTCACCATCATCCAGCCAAAAATGAAGATCTCCCTCGTTTTTCTTGCGGCAGCCGCAAGCCTTTGCTCTGGTGCCTTTATTCCAACCGCTGCCAGCTCCTATGCTAAACCGGATCTTGTCGAAAGACAGATCCCACCACCACCATCCTCGACCGTCCCATCAGGAACCCATTACGTGGAGGTTTGCCTTGATGCAAACTATCAAGGGGAGTGTGCAAAGGTGAGTTCATTTGCCGTTCCACCCTATGTTACCAATATTGCAATGCCCATATGCTGACAGATTTTAGCTTTCCAAGCCGAGAGACAATGATTGCTTGTGGGTCGCATATTTTAACGATAAGATCAGCTCCGTCCGACCCCTCTTTTCGGGGGCGCATTGTAGATTCTACGTGTAAGTTCAAACGTCTATACGTTAAAGTGTAATTCATGATCTAACCTGCTGCCACTTGCAGTGATGCCAATTGTGCTGGAAATTCGTTCTCCCGAACCTACCCAGACAGGGCTGAAGATCTCAGCAAGCAGCCTGATCACCTTGGAAAGGGTTACTTCAACGATAAGATTAGCAGCATACGATGCAACTGGGTGTAGATCGAGAACGTGGACTCGCCTGGGAGTAGTAGAAGGCGTCAGGACGTTGAAGCTGGTTGGTGGAACGAGTCGACGGATTAAATAGGAAAGCCCAAGTAACCAAATGGATGGCAATGGAGAAGGACAGCATTCGTTTGAGTATAAACAAGAAATTGCATTACGATTACCGCTATTGAAAAAAGAATCCAAAGAAAACGCCAGCCCAAAATAAACCAAACTAGTGCACAAATCTGAAATCCAACCTCTTCGAACCCTCATCCTTTGTCGTAGTGATGTAGATCTCCTGTTCCTCCCTCGTCATGGCATTCCACCTCTTGTCCCGGCTCTCGTTTCTCTTGACGTAGTAGTACTTGACACCAAAGAGTAAGAAGACGTTGAAGACGTTGATACCAAGCAAAATCTTGTTGCCTCTCTTGTACAAGGGCGAATCATCCTGGCGATAGATATTACTGGCAATGATGTTGCCAGACTGGACAAACATGTTGTAGAAGGCGGAAGAAACTGCTCTAGTTCGGACGGTGTTGGAGTTCGAGGAGTTCCAGGCGACGAGGATGGCGTGGCAGTATGGGTATGAGAGCAAGCCGGTAACCAAGCCGTAACGGACCCAGGTCGAGATGGTACCTGGGATAGCAACGAGGGCGACAAGGAATGGGAACATCCAGATGTTGGATATCGAGGAGATGATGGATCTCTCCTTCAATTTTTGCGAAATTCGAGAGACGATGAGCAACTACGAGCTGGTTAGCGTTGATGGAACAATGTTTAACTCGAAAAGGCTTACGTTGATCATGAACATGAACTGAGATGGAATAGCGAGCAGGTTGGCGTTGAACACCGAGAAGCCCAGCTTGCGCAAAATGAAGGTGAGATATGTTGCTGGTGGAGAAGGTGGGATGTAGTTGGTCAAGCCGACAAGGTACAATGGCCAGAGGTCAAAGTCCTTCATGCATTTCCACAGTCCAGCAGGGTTAACAGCTTGACGATTGTGCATGTCACCCTTGGAAGGATCATCTCTGAGAAGGCGGTTGACAAGAATGTACTCCTCACGCTCGCTGAACCAGCCACTCTTTCCACGAAGAATACCAGCAGTCTGACAAGGGCCAGCAGGCATGAGGAACCAAGACATGACTCCAATCACTGCAGTGACAGAACCCTCGATGAGGAAAAGCCATTTCCATCCAGCAAGCCCGCCTCTACCACGGAGCTCAAGGAGGCCAGCAGCGAGGAGAGAGCCCACAATGTTGCAGGTTGAAAGAGCGGTCCAGAACCAGGCGAGGCGAAGGGGAAGCTCTCTGGATTTCTGCAGAAAGTTGTTAGTGCATGAAAGGAGAGACAGGAGAGAGAGCATACGTAGAAGTAGGTCAAGTAAAGCACAGCATCCGGAATAAACCCTCCCATGAGGAGACCCAAGAAGCACCTGATGACATAGTATGCAACCTTTCCGGTAATTCCTGCTTGAGCAGCCGAGAGAACAGACCAAGCGACAATGATGAAAGGTATCCACCTGTCTGGACCCAGCTTTTTACTGATGAGACCGCTGGGAAGTTCTGCACAGAGGAAGGAGAGGAGGAAGATCGTTTGACCGTACTGCACCACAATTAGTAAAGGAAACTCGTCTTCCACGGAGATGAAATGCGTACGTTAAAGTCATTCGTATTCATCCCAAGGTCCTCGAGAAGGGTGTCTGAGATGGCTCTGTTGATGTTTTTCCGGTTGAGGTCCAAGGCGCAAAACATGAGCCATGTCCACCACATGATACGAAGATCAATCTGAAGCAAAGCCATTAGTTTTTCCATCAGAATCACAGCAGAACCGGGGCCTTACCTTCTTGACCAGCTTCTTTTCCTCCTCAGGGGTCCACTTGATTTCTGGATCGAACCTATGCTTTCCTTCATACTGAGCCTTCTCATAGACAGACCTCCAGTACTCTGCAATCTTGACATCCGAAAAGATGTGTCTACCCTGAGACCCATAATTGCCATCCTCAACATCCTCATGTAACGACGAACCCGAGGAAGTGGACGAGATGGGCACCTCCTTCTCGTTCGGGTCGACTTGCGTCTGCTTCTCCGTGGAAATCTTCTCCGAGGCCATGGTTGAGGTTCTGAAAGGTGTGCTGGTTGAGATCGTCTCCGAGGAACTGCGAGGTCGATGCAGATTGATGTGGGTGTTCTGGAGGGTTTATATTGAAGGTCTTCCCTGCCAATATTGCCAAAGATCCCTTTGCAACATTCGAATCCTTCATCTTCGCCGAAGAAGGTTCGCCCCAAGAATGAAAAACTCGCTTGCAACCCAGTCGACAGCAGTCCTCCATAGTATCGGTTCGGTAAATCGTCCAGCTCAATCGCCTATGTGTCCATCGCCCAATCTGACTCTTTTGGAACCCTGACAGGCCTTGGGTGATCTCGCCATCGATACTCGAGTTCCTCGGTAAGCCATATCGAGCGCGAGATAGCCGCAAAGTGGAGCAACCAAGCCTAACCGGACGCTTCGCCACCAGTATTGGAACCACCAACAACCCAAAGAGACTGCAATTGCACCTTCATGTCGACAACCATCCCTAGCATCACGTCAACTCAACCTGAAGATGGCAACACCAATGTATTCGAATCCAGTGCCATGCTTTCGGCAATAGCAATCAGAAAAAATGCCAATTGGATCGCCACGATACCGAGAGACTGGGTCTAAAGATACGGTTGCACCATCAGCGCCTTCTCTGGCGTTTGTTCGGGAGTTTGAGGTCTACCGGTCAGCCTGTTCATACCCGAAGTGACTGACCAGACAGCAGGCAATCATCATGCCGGTTAGCCCAGCTGAGCGGTAACTTTTTGAGCGCCTCACTATCCGCAGTACTGCAGTGCTGGGCCCAGTGTATGCTTCGCAATGTAGACCGGAGCGAGCACTGGATCCAAACGGCCGGTCCGATACGGTCCATTCCATGCCACATGGGACCGACACAAGACCGAAACGAGAGTAAGATCCACTGAGAAAAAGCAACTTGCGATGCAAGGCGACTCCAACGAGCCCGTGTCTTTTCAGGAATCCCATCCCCCAGGGAGTGTGTGATTTGTAACGGTTGCACCATAGTTGCCATGTCTGGCGTTGTCGCATATGAAGACCCAAGCATATGTACCATGACAGTCCGAGGAGGCACCCAAGAGGAATAAGCAAGTTTGCCGTGTCCCTACAAGTATGCGTGCCAGATCGCCGCGTGCAGAAGTACTCCACTAGTGAGAGCTTGTTTTTCGTTGCTTTTTGCGCTATCGAGAGCGCTCTCGAGTGGACCAGTCCTTCATCCTTCAGTAGCCAGCTTCTCGGCACTTCATCTTCGTGGTGTCCGAGTCCAAGAAGATAAGGGGGGACGTAACTTCTGGCCACAAATCGGAACTCGCTCAAGCCAAGGTCGTCATTTCCATGTTGATGGGGCCTGCCTCTCTTCTTCGAATCGATCAAAGCCCACCATTTCTCCTCCCGTTGGTCGTGGATTCTGTGGCTCTCCTGGAATGCTATCGCAAAATGTCAAATCCATGCGGTTGTCGACGATGCGCATACGAAGGCGAATCCAATGTCGTTAGGCTGCCCGCGAGCTTATTTCGAATAGAGTTTTCCATAGCCTCACTTGCCGCTCGCACGTCCATTGCGCTCTCTTTACGCTTCTTGGCCAGCCAAACCAGTCGGATCCGATTTATCCGTTGTCCGTCTCAAGTTGGTTTTGCTGCTGTCGAAAGGCAGATGTCGTGATTCGTCCTCCCTATCGAATAATCAGGCACAGCTACCAAGCATTAGCACAGATGCAGCCCAGAATGGCAACATACGTATGAAACTTTATCTTTTGCAGCCTTCATGTGGAACAGCGACAAGAAATTGGGGGTTTCGAATTGTCATGTTTGGGTGGTTGTTGACGTGACGAGGAGACGTCGTTGCGTGCTGTCGGAAAGCTGGGGTAACATAACGCTAACCCGATTATGGACTGTGCTTGGCTGTCATGATCTTATCGGCTAAAGATCTGATAAGGCGAGAATGTGAAGAAGCGCGAAAAAGTATCCCAGATCGCGAGAGAAGAGACACTTCCAACCGAGCATACATAGTTCCTTAGCTGATCAGGAAGAGTTCCAGACGACAAAAACTTGCGCCAAACCCGGATCGAACGGGTGACCTTACGATGTCGAACTGACTACTTAACTTCAGTCGTACGCTCTCCCAACTGAGCTATTAGCGCTTCTTGTTCGGCATGCCGAAGCCGGGAAATCCGTCCGTGAGATTCAGTACTTTGTGCTAATCAAGCCGCAATTCGTACAATCATGGCTTTTTCTTATTGGATATTTGTAGTGACAACAGTTACATATTAAGCCTATTACAGTCCGATTGGTTGGCTCGCATACAAATGTGGACGACGAGGACTGCGGTCCAAAAACATATCCCGTTGTTTCGATGGCGGCCCGTTTTCGGGACAGAGCAATATAAAGTACCGGCAGTTATAGACCGCCTGTACCAACCTCTAACCATTTCTAACAAAAGCTACTGCGCCAAACCCGGATCGAACGGGTGACCTTACGATTTGCTAACTGAATGACTTCAGTCGTACGCTCTCCCAACTGAGCTATTAGCGCTGAATGTGAATCTTGGTTAACTTCGTAAACACTACACCATCTGCTCATCTAACCACACTCGGGCAACCTAGTCCCGACCTTCCTTCTCTCCACATTCCCAGCACCATCTCCAGCTGGCATTCTCACTCGGGATCACCCAGTAATGCCCACAGCTCAGAAATCGGTAGTATCCTGGAGACATGATTTCCTCGCAGCGCTCCGCAATTTCGTCTGCGGTGCGGACTTCTTCGATGATGCGTTTTGCGGGGGGGCATTGGAAGTGGTGGGGCAGGTTGGACATCGTGGGGTTTCTGCTGGTTTGAAGCTTTTTTTGCGATGGTTCTGTGAGATTATGAGCTGCCAGTGAGGCGAGAAGACGGGCTTTATACTTGTCGACACAACAAGGGCGAGTAACGGGAAGCTTAGAGAGTGCCCGTGGAGTACAACTTCGATGGGTATGCTTTATAACTGACTCGTATAATTCGGTTTGCTGTAGCATTGGAGAGGGAATAACAAACGGATCCGGTGTCGATAATCTCCACGCTGACGATTTAGCAGTGAGCTGGTGATGATCGAGTTGTGTGGTTGGGGGTTAATTGGGCAGCAACCAACCGGCAAACGAGATATCTGGCAGGTACCTCGAGCTGTAATCCACGGCTAGTCTAGCATACTATCTCAGCAACAGTCAGAAAAGGTGAAGAAATTGAAAGGGCTGCCTTCAACTATGATTCTGCCGTAAAATCTGACTCGAATTTGAAGTGCAACCCAAATGGTGAATGGCTGCAGCTGTCTCCAAAACAACAGCAGCTGATTGACCCAAACGAAGGCCAATCTGACCGTCCTATGGTACGACCGTGCTGGGGGGAAGTTCATTGTCGCCATTATATTATGTGCATGTGTCGGAGGCAAGCATATCATCATAACGTCCTCACGAGCGTCAAGTTGGAGGTCCTATTCCGAGTCGTAATATGTACTTCAACACGGAGAGAGAGAAAGCAGTTGGCCGTACGATGTACATTGAGGTCGGAGGCCCTTCGTAACAGCTGATGGTAGCTTAGTAGCAGCATGAGTTAGTCTGAGATGAGCAATAGCCTGAGTCACGGTGCAATGCATACTTAGGAATGCTTGAAACCTCCACGTCCGTCTCAGTGCAACTGCTCTCACCAATGACTACGCCTGCACTCAGAGCGATCGGGGAAGCTTCGAAGCTTTGTGCGGTTTGTAGCCAATGTGAAGTCTCTCCTATGGCGTACCAGTACAGTGGTGCTCATCCCAGCACCCTTATCGTGGTCGTCCTCGCTGTGATACGCTTGTTCGTCGATCGAGCCCTCTTGTGGCAACTTGAACCTGAGCTTCAAGCACGAGAATCTGATCCTAATAGAGAGTGCAAGAGCATGATCTGACGAGTACTCACCGTCATCACCAATAAGGTACCGGGCCTCCCTTCATGCCTCCAACCCACCGATCTCTTTTCGAATCCTCTGCCTCCCTAGCAAGCACTCGTCGCCAGTCACACCTTTCTCTGCCAAACACTGACTTCAAGTTCCATAGGATACTCCATCAGCTCCATGCTCGACTGCAAAGGAAGCAAGAGCTTTATGAATCTCTCAGTTCTCGCCAAATTCCAGCCACCGTTCTTTCAGTCCCGCAAACAAAGTCGAGAACCAGAAGATCGTCGTAGTATAATAAGATGTTGTGGTGGCGCCCTTCGTACTAATCTGTGTTCTCAGAGTCCAGTGTGTGAACGAGAAGAGTGAAAAAAAGTAACGGGCGTGTTGTTGTGTGGCTGGGCTGCTTTGACTTTGCGGGTGGTGGAGGTTGTTTCTGGATCAATTTTGGAGCAAGCCATGGACGAATTTGACGAGATGAGCTCATGAGGAGATTTGACAGTTGTCAAACCGGTGACGCTGTTGCGGTCAACTGGCGGCGGCATCAATCGTTGTTGCTGGCTTGGGACATTGGAGTGGCAATGTTTGCTCATGTTGCTTGTAAATTTGCTGCTCAGAGTTCCGACTCAGAAGGACTGTGGTGGAAAAGAAAGGAAACAGCCGGACTTTGCAGAATCTTTTTACGTACCACCAGCACCACGAGGGAAGCAGCTGGTATCCGGCTACGAAGTCAACAAAGGAATTCGATATAACAAAGCAAAGCCGAATGCGAATGAACGCAAGACGCCTGACTGGCATCTTTCGTCTCCCTTATCTAAGTACTTACTAAAGTAAGGAGTTTGTGCAATTGAAGTCGAGAGTCTTTTCCGGCCCCGACTAAATAACCTAAGGCTTAACAATTAATATAATTGGTTTGGGTCTGTTTCATCACATCAGTCCTCGGTAGTATAGTGGTCAGTATACGTGCCTGTCATCAGTTCAGATGAGCGGTAGACCGCACGTGGCCGGGGTTCGATTCCCCGTCGGGGAGTTCGGCTTCTTTTAATCTGATTTTTCTACTAATAGTACTCTGAAGGCACCATACCAGCCAGTGGGATTTTATGGGCTAATTGGGGCTTCGTTCATCTGTATTGAAGAATTAACTTGTAAGTATGTTAACATGAAGAGACTTGGGTAGAAAAATACGCTAATGGAAGCTATCAGGAAAAGGCAGTTCTGCATTGATACTCGAACTTATTATGGATGACTCTGGCGGTCCGATTGAAGTTGGGAAAAGGGCGAGTACGGAATTGTGGTACTAACCCAAGCTCGGAAGCAGCCCTAGCTCTTCTCAACCTCTGCGGGCCAGATTCATAGAGCACTTTCATAAAGAGTTCAGCATGGATCTATGAGGGCTTCCACTACACCGTACAATTATGTAGCCCTGATCTGATAGAAAAAAATATAGAATTCCGGATTGGTGTAGGGGCTAGCATCTTCCGCTTTCAACTGCCCTCTTGCGTCTTCGAGAGGGAAGTAGGGAGCCGGAAAGACCCGGGTTCGATTCGCGGATTCGGAATGCTTTGCTGGGGTGTGGACTTTTTGCCGTAAATCTCCGGCAGAAACACCGCTGAAGCTTTCGCAAACACCGTCTGTCAGATTCTAGAAAATAAAAAATCCTGATCGACCTGGAGACCTCCGAGTGCTTGGATGTGATAACTTCTACTGAGGAGTAAGTAGCTGAGTTGCAGCTGCTCGGATGATCGATTGCGGCAGATCCAGATCTTCAGAAGCAGTGTCTTCGCTGAAGACGCCGAACCTTCCCAGCCTAGATTCTTGTCACAGAATGCTAGAGTAGAGTAACGGAAGGTCGGCTTAACAATGGTAGTAGTTTGATCAGTTTTCCAGTCCGGGAATACGACTTGTAGCAATTCGGCTTCACTCACATTTAGCAGTTAAGTTAAAATAGCATGCAAGTCCGGATTGGTGTAGGGGCTAGCATTTTCCGCTTTCATGTGCGCTTCGGAGCAAGAGGGCCGGGACGACCCGGGTTCGATTCCCGGATTCGGAACTTTTGCTGGGGTGCAGAGAGGGCGATACCTTCAACTTGACTCAGCTGCAAATCATGATCGGTACTAGTAGCTCCCAGTCGACTACAAGGCTAAAAAGGAAGCTTGTGGTTCTCAGAGAAGGCAATACATCTCGGGGTATGATGGTAATGTGATAGGAGCGAGTCATCGAAGTTGCAGGCTGTCATACAAACCGGTGTCAATAGGGATGTCAACAGATTTGACCAGAGATATGTAATACATCGGTACCTTCATATCAGTTCTCGGTAGTATAGTGGTTAGTATACGCGCCTGTCATTATCGACGGAATTGCTCGCGCGTGACCCGGGTTCAATTCCCGGCCGGGAAGTAAGTTGTATTTTTTTTTGATAGATAGAAAATGCGCTTGCCTTCCCGTCCGGCATGGCCCGACAGTGATTCGACGTTACTGTGCTACTATCCTTTCTAGACCGACTTTCGTACCGTTCAGCGACTGCAAACGAACTTGGCAAGAATAATTGCCTGCGATCGTTTGTTGCTGGTCTTCAAGCAAAAGGGTTTGGAATAAAACATGCCCTCCCCGGCGGGGAATCGAACCCCGGCCACGTGCGCTCTCCTACCAGATGGTAACTGGTGGGATGACAGGCACGTATACTGACCACCATACTACCGAGGACTGATATGAAATAGGGAAGAAGAAAAGTATATCGACGGATCGATGCCTCGAGTCTACCACGGGAAACTTCGCTGCCAGTGCTTATACGTATCCAAGTGTCAACTTGAGCTGACGTCATGACTCTCGCAAACAATGCTCGTTAATTGTGTAGTACCCGCAAAGCTTCTTTGTACATCGATCAGTAGATCAACACAACAGAAATCGTTCGCTAAACTAGTCCAGAAGTTAGAAAGGAGGTAGATAGTATCCCAAGAATCCAGCATCTTGAACATCCATTCCCACTGCCGGGGTCTTCAAATAAAATGATTCATCTCACCAGGATATCGATCCAAAGCAAAAGACTGGCCTCCCCGGCGGGGAATCGAATCCCGGCCACGTGCGCTCTGTTGGCCGCTGGATCGGATGATAGGCACGTATACTGATCACTATACTACCGAGGAATTGATGTTGATGCTAGAATTTATTTCTTTAATATAATTTAAGCCAACCGAACAGTGAGGCGGAGGGTTGTCCAACTCATCGATCCCCCGTACACCTCATTCCATCCTATCCACATTCTCAGTCCAAAGCGCAGTGCAGCTTCCGCGCGATTTCACTTAGATCTTTTTGGAATCGGATAATTATGCTAGTAATTCATAACGTAGCCTCCTCCAAGGTCGAAAAACATCCGCCAATGCTAAGCTCCTTCACTGATCGAGGAAGGGACGAGTGGGGCAACTCCCTCTCAACCTAAAGGAAATTTCGAAAGGGCAATCAGAAAACATTTAACCATTTTTCGATCCACTTCCTCGGAAAGAGATGACCTTCACCAAAAGCACACCAGCTCCACATTACCACGGCAAAAGTTTCCGAATCCGGGAATCGAACCCGGGTCTTCCCGGCCCTCTCGCCCTTTCACTCGAGCAGTTGAAAGCGGAAAATGCTAGCCTCTACACCAATTCGGATCGGTATACTATTTCACCATTTTCGCGTTTTAGATAGCCGCTCTCATCAATCTGAGTTTGCAAGGAGAAAGCCGCATGATTCATAAAAGATTTTATGCCCTCCCCGGCGGGGAATCGAACCCCGGCCACGTGCGTGACAGGCACGTATACTGACCACTATACTACCGAGGAATGGTACAAAATCAGACAAGGGGTTTACAGATAAGTAGTTCCGCGTTCAGCTGTAAAAAAGAAACAACAGTACAAAACGATCATGCGTCAAAGTATTCCGAATCCGGGAATCGAACCCGGGTCTTTCCGGCGCCCATCTTCCTTCCGAAGAAAGTCAGTTGAAAGCGGAAGATGCTAGCCCCTACACCAATCCGGACCTACTATATGGTTTTCCCAAGACGCAGCACACTCACTCTAAGTTCAAAAGGAAGTGCGCGGACGTTTCGTTATACCATTAGGATCATTTCGAGGCCTGGGACTTGCCAAGCATAAAGAATTCACAGTGGTATCATGAAGAACTTACCTGGCACAGCTTCACGCGATCACGCTTCGTCTGTTTGACCAACCAGGTTATGTGGCAACAAGTACTCGCACCTTGAAGTATATATATTCAAAAGTAGGAATCTCGAAATTAATTTCGTCAACTGATCAACAAAAACAGCTCTTAGTAGAGAGATCGTTTGACTCGGAATCAACAGGTTCATTCGTGAATCTGCCAATAATAATGCATTTGCACCGATAATATATCAAATGTAAAACGAAACAAACGAGCAACAAAACATGCTCTCCGGCCACGTGCGCTCCCCTGCCTTGGAAAAGCCGGTTGACAGGCACGTATACTGACCACTATACTACCGAGGAATGATGTCCAAGGATCTCAACCACATTTATAAACCTTAATTCTTGAACGATTGTTTCATTATTGCCATTCGCAGGTTAAAGTTAGCCTCATAAACCAGTGCCGAAAAGAAGAACCGCTTGCGCGGTCAAAAGACTTGGGTTAGTAAAGCGTCTACGAAATTCAAACGAGTAGTGTACACCTTATGAGCTCATGAGCTAACCTCCTGTCCCAAAGGCTACTGACTAATACTTCAAGTTCGAACCAACAGCTTGGTACCTTGCGTGCCAGTGGCGCCAACAAAACTTAAAAACGTTCCGAATCCGGGAATCGAACCCGGGTCGTCCCGGCCCTCTTGCACCTCCAATGCGCAAATGAAAGCGGAAAATGCTAGCCCCTACACCAATCCGGACTTATATGTATCTCCTGTTAATAGAAGCTCAGCATACGCTTAAGAAAAAACACAAGTTCCCTCTTGATCAACGTTGCGCGTTGCAACAAGGGTGCATCTCGCGCGATGGGAAGCTGCAATCTCATTTCTATGCACTCGACAGGATTAATGAAGAGTAAAAGACGGCCCTCCCCGGCGGGGAATCGAACCCCGGCCACGTGCGCTCCCCCTTGCCTTGGGAAGACAGGTTGACAGGCACGTATACTGACCACTATACTACCGAGGACTGACATGACCGACAACCTTTGGCACATGCCTTCTTACGAGGCAAAAGAGACTCAGAATAAAAGAGAAGAGATGAATAAAGAGAGAGATGTATGGATGAGAAGTCATTAATCATTAAGTTGAACGTCCATAATAAACGGAACGAAAGTAAAGGTAAAGTAAAAGTAAAGACGTATAAACATCAAGCGCAACGCTCAAAAGCAATCCTGACAAAAAGACCTAAAAGACACCCATACCCATTATCAAAATCGTACAAAAGCCGGATATCATCAACAAAGGTCCAAAAGACCTCCTTCAACCCTTAACCTCCCACCTCTCACCGCCCTTTCCCCCAAGAAGACCCCCCCACCCTACGAATTCACAACCCTCAAACTCCTCCTCGGCGCCAAAAGCACACCCCAGAAACCCACCTCATCCCCCAATAAATCATCCCGACTCCCCTGCTGATTCATATTCATCCCCGGCCTGATTGCCGTTGTCCCATCCGCACTGATCCGATTCTTGTCGCTGAAAGGCCCTTGCTCAGCCTCTCTCTCTGCCCTGATGGCCGCCAGTTTCCGCTTGTAGATGCGGTAGAGGATAAAACCAGCCGCGAGGATGGCCAGAACCAACCCGCCGAGCACACCGCCTACGATGGCGCCCACATTCGGTCCACCACTCCCACTTCCTCCGCTCTCATCAGTGCCGGGGACGCCGCCTGCGCCGCGGGTTACGGTGCCGCGGGGGTTAGTACTCGTCACAGTAGAGACATGACCATTGGCGTCAGTGACGGTGACAGTGTACAACGGATTCCCCGTCGCAACCGGCGAGTCTGGATCTGAGGTACGAATAGGCCTCGTAACGGTAGCACCACCATCCTCATTCCCACCAATAATCTTCTGCACCACCTTTGGTACCCCGGCAACAGGGCCGTCAATGATAGCCTGCCCTTGGACTTTCGTATCGGCGTTGTCCCCCGTCGGTGCCTTGTAGTCCGTCTCCCACGTCCCCTTCGCCAAATCCAAAACATAAACCCCAGGAGAATCACAGCTCAGCTCCTTCCCGACGAAGCCGCCCACGCTCACCATCTGTCCATTCACCACATTACAAGTATGACCCGCCCTCGCCGGCGGCCTGAACGCATCCTCGCCCTTGACCTCCACCCACGTAAAACTCGGCACAGTAAGAACCCACAAATCATCATATTGCGTCTGCTCCTTATAAGGCTGGAGATTCTGCCCGCCATAGAACCATACATTATGGCTTGAGAAGTCTGGGGCGGAGGCGACGACGGCGCAGGCATTTACCCTGTATTTCGGCGTCGGCCCGTCGGTGGCTTGACGATACCACGTCGAGGTTGCAATGTCGTAGACGTCGACGACGTTGAGCTGCGTGAAGGTCTCGCTCCGACCGCCGCCGATGCCGATCAAGACGCCTTTTTTGCCGAGCGGGACGTAGACGAGGACGCCGTCGGCCCGTTCTGGCACTCCCGCCTTATCCAGTCCCGAGCCTTCTGATACGTTCCGAAACGTGTTGCTCCCCATGTCGTATTCCACCATACTCTTCAAATACACCCTCTCGACATTCTGCGACCAGCCCTCGGTCGTGTAGCCGTCAAGATGCCCGCCGAAGTAGTACCCCCGTGCCGTCACCTCCTTGCCGTCTTGACGAATGACATTACACCCAGCTCCCTCTCCAGCCCTCTCAATCTTCTTCTGGTTCGAGTCGCTCGAGACTTTAAAGTCATCCTCCGTTATCTCGCTCCACTTTTTCCCGGCGATGTCGTAGCGCCACAACGAGGCGGGGGGTGGGAGAACGTGCGGTGTATCCGGGACGATGCCACCGTAGAGGAAGATGCTGTGGAGGTCGTGCCAGAGGTAGCCGTTTGCGACGGGGGGGAGTTCGCTCGGATGCTCGAGACTTTTCCAGGGCGGCGTACCCGTATCGAAGTTCTTCATGAGGTCTAGTTGGATGAAGTTGCGGTCTGCGGGTGGGTTAGCGAGTGTAGGGAGTTGGGATGGGGAAAGAGGGGAGGGGACTCACTCCAATTATGGCTCTCCTGCCCGGCACTGGTCGTTGCCTGGCCACCAAAGACATACAGCGTTCCGTTGACCAGCGCGGACTGGTGGCTCCAGCGCTTACACACATCCGTTCCATCACCTTCTCCTCCCCACTCATACTCCTGGTAGGGGATGCTTTGCTCGGCTATCGTCTGGCGCTTTGCATGGTCGGGTTGTCGTGATCGGATAGGAAGTGTGCCGCTGCTGACGCCGGTGGGGGGAAGACCATTCCAGCCGAGACCGAGAAAGGCGGGGAGGGTGAGGAGGGAGAGGACGAGGAAGGGGATTCGCAGCGGAAGAGGGCGAGACGGAGACGCCATGGAGGAGGGAGGATGTGGGTTGCCGCGAGGCGGGAGGTGGGAATCGTGCTACGATGCTATCGTGGTGTGGGCGGGTAGATGCGTTTTGGTGAGGGTGAGTGATGTGATGGTGTTGAGGTTCTCGTGATCGTGATGGTAATGTTAATGGTGTTGATGTTCTCGTGATTGTATCGTGATGGTGATATCAGTATCGGTGTTGCTATTCCGTGGTGTTGACCAGCTGAATCAAAGTCTCAAATCTCGCGAGGCAAAAGCGTGAGCAGAAAAAGCTTTGAGAAATCCAGGGACAGTCGCCATTATTATCTCCTCCTCCTTCCTTTCCACCTTCCCAGGACAGGCAGGTTTCTCGCAGTGACGAAAGCTCAACTTTGGACCAACCGAGCCCACCCTGTCGTCCAATCCAGCTCATCCCCTCGGCCTTCGGAGACACCATCCAGCAAAGATCATCGGGCGTGTCATGATCGTCGTCGCCTTCGCGACCATGTTTTCTGGAGTTGAGCTTGATGTGTGAGGTCGTCGCTTCGAGAATCTTGGCCAGACTCGCTTGACGTCACGACCCTGATCAGCTCTGGGCGTTGTCCCTGACAACCGGACCCTGATGAACGTTATAATAAACGAAGACGACGAGGTTATGTATAGCATGACGAGGATGACAGGGTCTTGAACAGGGCATTGCGATGTTACATTGCGATGGGATTATTTTGGGTGGGGATCAGGGACAAGTCGAGATGCTCAAGTTCTTTGATGAATTTGCGATTGCGATTTGCGATCAAGTTCCACTGTGGACTCTCGCTTGTGCGTTGTGCTTCTTCGTCCTTCTTTCCTCCGACTCGGCGCGCCGGCACACAAACCTCAACCCGACTCTAGCCTCACATGTACCCCTCTCCTCTCCTCTTCCACCTCCCCTCCGCCTCACTCCCTCCAAAACGCGTCTCTCCTCCCCTCTCCAAAAGACCCTCCCCGACCCGCCTCATCGGCGCTGTCCATCATATCTGCCTCCTCTACTTATGTAGCGCTCTCCCGCCTCGGCAGACCCTGCCAAGCCACTAGCGAGCCGAAGCGAGCTTATCTCAACGTCGCCGGAATTCCCAATTCCTCCTGCGACACTTCAACCGCTCAAGCCCTCTTTCAACTCATGGAATGGAAACAAAAGGTACAACGGCACGAGTTGAAGGTGTGCAGCATCTCAACTATCCACTCGGCAATCTACTCATTGATTGACTATTCTCGTCTTTATAATGTTTTGAACGGGCTAAAATATTTTCGCGACTCAGCCCATGTTGGTGAAAATCTCGAATCTCAACTCCACCACGCAGGAGGAGAAGAAGGGTGAAGATGGATGGACAACGCCTGTATTCAATGCGAGCCGACAACGACAAGCCAAAGTGCACACTCCAAAGAGAACGTCACAGGAATCACGAAAGACACACAAAAAGAAATCCTCCAAACTATGGGTTTTGAAACCCAAGTTTCTAATGCGGTGCCTGGAGTGGGCATCACTCCACTTCAGTAAGTCCTTCCTGTCTACTCCAAGAGCCTTATCCTTCCAACTGTCCCGCAAATCTCGTTTAGAAATATCAGTTAATCGCTGCTGCATCAATCCTCCTCAGTGTTAAAGAATGAAAACTCTGGCAAGCGACGCCCATCCATAAACATGAAAAAAATGCGAACGAATACCAAACGAGTGGACATCCAGCTCCGCCACACAATCTCTCTAATCGATGAAAAGCTTTTAAATTTCCACATCAACTTGAAGCAATACACTACATAACGAACAGATCAGTATGACGGAGGGAAAAATAGCAATGATTCTTACCACTTTGTTGCGTGGATACACTCACCCACCCCTTCTGATCTCTCCACGAGCTGTAACCCTTCCCACCTGCTGCCACACAGAGGCTTGATGTCTACATCAGCACACACCTCGCAAAAGCCCCAAATCGAGTGCGTCCGGCGATGCTAAGGAATACGCCACAGCTTGAGGTCATCACTCCCGGGTACGACGTACAAGTACACATATATGCGCACATGGCCGCAGTGTAGTGGAGAGCTATTGACATGTTCGGCAGGTCTAAAACGCACGGACCAGTATTTGAAAAACAGTGTCAAACAAAACAGATGCGAACACTGGGCAAGGTTTCCAGAAACCAATCCATCAGACAAACTTCATAGGTCTAAACCAAACGTGTCAGTAGTGGGACGGATGTGTCAAACAAAGGAGATCCTTACCAGAAAAATCTCGACCAACTCAAGCAACCAATCCGAGTCCGAATTAAGCCCGTGGTAAGTAGCCTGGCCACATCTCATGGTTAGGAGAAAATGCATTAATGACCTGTGTTTTCGGAAAGAATGAGGATGTTTGTCGATGAAGCTAGTACGGCACATCTTCGATCCGAGCCGACGAGACAGATGATGTTTGTTGAGTATTCTTTGGTTCCGAAAGCGACTGCTGTTTGACGACTCCAGACTGATGGTAGCAAAGTACTATAGGCGGACAGCAAACTGTGAAGCGAGGTGAAAGCAGCGAAATAGAGGAGCATCGACAAGGGGAGAGAGTTGGAGGGTTGATGAGAAGAAACTTCGCAACCGGCCGAACGTGTGAAATGTTAAGAAAGTGGTGGATAGAAAGTTTGGTGGGGTGTGGGCATGCATGGACCCGACCAAGCAAGGGCCATCATGCGGGCCCGGGTCATACATTCCTGAAAAGAGAAGGAGTCTACCAGCCCAGCAAAAATCGTTTCGGCAGGACTCGATTGTAATAAAACCGGCCTCAGGCTGAGTGACCGTGCACTGTGTGCACAAGCTTGAGCATAGGCTCTCGCAAATCTAGGGCCTCGACTCCGGAAGGAACTCATATTCATGTGCACATCTACTGAATTCCAAAAGTAACTTAAGGGAAGTCAGACCCGCAAAACGTGATTCCGGCCGGACTCGAACCGGCGGCCTCCTCTGTGTGAGAGAGATGTGATAACCAACTACACCACGAAACCCGAGATATTGGCATGCCGAAGACAGGTACTCGGATTGGTGCAACTCCAATAGGTTAGCAAAAGAGAACGGACATCGGTCCGGCAAAAGGCTGATTTCGCCCGGGTTCGAACCGGGGACCGCCTGTGAAACTATTGTTAGACAGAAGTGATAACCAACTACACCACGAAACCAGATATACTAATCCAGTCTTTGATTTTTCATCAGAACCAAAAAAGAAAGCCGCATGCCATTCAGATTGAAGATCAGCCCCCAGCTATGGGCAAAAGGATTTTGAATACCAGGACTTTTAACGGCCTCTGTTACAAAGTATACAACTACTATATCTAAGTAGCTACATCGCAAGCTCATGAGGGAACTGAGCCAAGGTTCTTGCAAAGCACTGGCAGTGTCATAGCGAACTTGAAGGTTGTGAATAAAGTTATATTGTCGTGTTAGCAAGTACTTCATGTTATTGTTGAACGTATCGGCTAAGTACTCGACTCGACTGGCGAAATCACATGTGCACAAGCATCTTTCCGGAAGTAGTACAATGTGTGTGTCCGATTTTCTTGCATGGCACTTTTAGGTCGCATTGTGCCAGTGGAGAGTTGTTGAGTCGTTTTTTTGTTTTTCAAGAACTACTTAAGTGGAGTAATTCCCGTGGGTCGAATACAGCTCTATTCATAGCCGGCACCTTATGTGGGATATCAATCCTGGTAAAAGGATCATATTTCGGCGCTATAATCCTCTAATCGCCTGATCACTTATTAAGAGTACTTTTGCTATTTCCCATTTGCGGACTTTAAGCCACTCTCTTATGATCTTTGCTTATTTTTTGACCATTATCATTTTCTATTAAGTTCCACGCAAAAAAAGAAAAGCAAAAAGATTCTTCTCCATCTTGAGGCTCGAACTGACGCGTACTTGAGAATAAAGCAAACACTTTTTCACGCCAGCCTACTACCAACTAGACCAGCCATTGAATTGATAACATCTTCTTTTTCCGCAAAGCTTGGACCCCACCTAAACAATCATCAAAGATTAACGGGATGGTTTCGAAATCAATTAAAAATCATCACTAAATCAACAACTGATCTTTATTAAAGAAATGGCCATGAGTATAAAGCAATTGGCTATTTGAGTAAAAAGAACTGTCATAAAATCTTGGACCTTATGATACAGTTGTTTACAGTACAAAGTTAAAAAGTCATTCTCGCTTTCTTAGCCATATTGTGTTAATCATGACATAGTATGTGACAACTTTGAAAGGAGTTCATGCTCGTCTTCTCCATTTCTGATGGGATACTAATGGACCAAAATGAGGTCACCACCATTGGTATCACACCGTACAGTCCGGAGTCAGAAGTCAATGGGACAAGCGATTTTAGGGCGAAAGTGGTCAACTTCAAGGCCATTTTGCGCTGCCACCCGCCATTGAACATGCAGATTTCACAGTGAAGCCTCAATAACTAAATGAACTCAAAGACATATCCAAATATTGTGATCCCCGATGTCCACCATACATAGAAAACAGCGACTGAAGCAATAACTACTCAAAAGAATGAAGAAAGACAAGGAATATGAAAAGCAGCGAATGGACGGCGCCAGTAAGCGAAAAGAACGGTGTCTGGTGAAGCGAACCGAAGCGAATCGCAACGTCAGTACTTCGTGTGTCCACCTTTATTAGCTACACAAAGCATTACTCGTTTCGCCATGGAATCAATATAAGGATCGAAGGTGGATGGATCGAGCTCATCCCATATTCTTGTAAGAGCGATCTTGAGCTCAGGAACACTGCGAGGACGAGGGTTGAGTTGCGCAACCTGGGAATTTTAGCAAAATGAAAGTTTGTCGTTGGAGTCTCATACCTTAAGCTTCAGTAACGCCCATACATTCTCGATTGGATTTAGATCTGGTGATGCAGCTGGCCAAAGCATGGATTCAAGACCCCATTGCGCTCGAAAAGCCTTTGAAATCTGCTGGGTGTTAGAACGCCGAGCTATGATTCTGTATTGGGAAGTAAAGCTTACCTTTGCCGTGTGAATACGGCAGTTATCCTCAACGACCTCCGCCCACCCCCGTTCCTCGCACATTTCCGTCCAAAATGGTATCAATACTGGTCTTAATACCTCATCAATATAACGTTGCGCCGTTACAGAATTCCGGGTGGCACCTTCAGGTTTCTCAAGAAAAACCAATGGACTTTTCCTTCCCTTTATGATACATCCCCATACCATTAAGGAGGACCTACCACTCTTGAAAGTTGGCCGGAGACAGTCTGGATTAAAAGCCTCGTCTGGTTTCCTCCAGCACCGTAAGCGACCAGCGTTTTTACCAACCTCGAAGCTACACTCGTCTGTCCACACTACTCTATCCCATTCGCCCTGAGTCCAACCTTTGGTGTACTTAGTGCACCAGTATAATCGAGTCTTGCGTTGGGCAGCTGTTAAAAATGGCTTTTTGCGAGAGATGCGACTGTCAAGACCGGCGTCTTTAATGTATCGGCGGATGGTGCTGCGGCTAATTGTCTCAGGACAAGCAGCTTGAATCTCAGAGATGTAGGTGAACCGGTACTGGCGAATTGACGTCATAATCCATCGGCGGATACGCTCGGAAAATTTGAGTGGACGGCCTGAGCGGGGTACCGGCTTTCGTGTCGCAAACTGCTCTAAATGACCATCTGTATCATTAAAATACTTGTTGGTGATACGGCAAACTGTTGAACGAGGAATCCTTTCTCTGGCTGCAATATCTCTGATTGTATGCCCTTGTTCTCTCAATACCAAAATGCGACCTCGTTGGATCCCAGTAACACGGTTATGACGACGGCGTGCAAGACGGGCCTCTTTTTCAGAGACAGATGGGATTATCATCGTCGCATTGCCGACTTGAACCTGAGAAACTGGGACAACGGGTGGCCGAGGCCATCCTTGAAAGGCAAGTGAGAGTTGGCTTGGGACATGAACAGCAGAATCGACACTGTTCAAATCCTCTAAAGCTTCGAAAGGATCAGACTCATCTTCTGAATCATCATCGGACTCGGGTGGCGGAGAGAAGACAGGAGAAAGAGGTAAAGCAGAAGCAAAAGGTCGTGGTCGCAGAGTATAACGGGGAGGCGGGCGATTCCAAGCCATCTTTCAATCGTGAGGATTCTGAACGGCAAACTGTACAGAAAAGCAACAGAGAAACCGTTCTGCTTTTAATCTTTTTCAATCCCGTACTCCCGTGAGAATATTCTGCAGCGTCGGTAAGATATCGGTACAAAAATTTGCACTCAACACAGTTTTCGCTCGCTCGAAGCACTTTTCACACATTCAACGACAAGGTTTCATGATTCTTCCAGATTTGGAGTTCGCCAACAAGTTAGTTCAGTACTCCAGCCCGTTAAGCTTTCGCTAACTTACTAGCAGTTCGGTTATTTGGCTCTAAAGTACCCTCTCGACATGGAGCGGCATGTGGAGGAACCTCTCCCCATCATGAGATGCCTCGAAATCCAACCAGAGTGCCCATGTGGCCTCAAGAATCTGGACTTCTCGAGAGATAGTATGGAAAACTCTACCCACTTGCCCTCTTTGGGGTCTCGAGCACAGGAGCCGAGTTCTCGGGATGTTTGTCACGGCATTTGGGCGTGAATTCGCTTGTCCCATTGACTTCTGGTACGGGACTGTACCTGCCGGCTATGTTCAGGCGCTATAGAACTCTATTCATGAGCGTTGCAACAGAAGTTTGGCCATGGCAACGAAGTAACTGCGACAACGAAAACCGCACCAAAACTTCAAAGGGTGCGCCTAGACTTCGTATAGAACGCTATTTCTATAGCACCTCTATAGAGTGACGGGAATTACTCCAGTAAGGAAGCTGCTTCGCGAATTCGCTACTAGTAACAAGTTGAAGCCCACGGTGACTCGGAAGCGAGCCCTTTGCGACCTCACCGGAATCCCTGAGAAACTCCAGCTTGCCAGTGCATAAAAGGGGAGAATTCAAGAACTCTTATCAATTGCGGGCGACATTTCGACTCAACGAAAACCATCAAGATCATCAGAAAAGAAAATGCGAAGAACACTTGTTTCGGCGCTTCTCCCCATGCGGCCTGCCCCTGGACTGCCTCTACGTCCCAGTGGAGCAATATCCCATCTGTAATAGACCTTTCTGAGTTCTCGACCCGATCAGGCTGGGCAAGAGACTGGGTTACAAAGACTGACAGGCAAGCAGAATTCCAGCCACTCCGAGTCCCTACTATCACCCTCAGGCTCCAAACACGAGCCCTAAGCACCTCACACCGAAACACTTTACAGCCTTCCATACCAGCTCTCATCGGCACAGATTCCTACCCGACGTCCATGAAAATATTCTCATGTTTGCCTCGGGCAGACGCGTACGTAACCTTTATACCCAAGTCACACGCTCTCAAATGGCAATTCTTGACTCGGAACCGAATTAACTCTCCTTTCCCAGAACTCGCAGTACAAATCCACCGCTTGCAGCAATCACTGCCCCGTCTGCTATCAACCTACATCCAGCCCGATATTCGACCCGTTTACTCCATCTCTCGCCGACCTCTACTCCCAGCTGCACGCACTATTCCCCCACCTTGAGAATATCACTCCCCCAACAGCAACGGCCGAAGAAACAAAGCCAAACCACGAAGTGGAGAATGACCAAGACGACCCGAAACTAGCATGGCCTACTAGTAGGGAAGGTACCTTGGACTGGGATGAGATCAACCGCACTCACGACGCCGAATGCATAGCTTCATATTTGTGGGCGCGATCGGATTATGGAACGAGGGCGAGTTTAGTATTTAGAAGACAAGGAGATGATGATGAGGGACTGATATGGGCGTGTCGACGGTTGCTTGTGGCGGGGATGATAAGGGCAACAACGTTTGATGAGGATGAGGATACTTGGAACCGATAAGTATGATGTGGAGCTTTTTGCTGTGCCATTGAGAGGTGTCGGTATCGCAGAAGAATTGTATATATAATCTTCACTTCCGGACCGCAATGCGTGCTCTGAGCTTCTTACGAGGACCGCCAAGACTGAACCGAGACCTCACCGGAAACGTTCGAGAACATACCACGTTGCAGACGTCAAACACTCTTCTGTTTTTGTCGCATATCATTAGACTGCGCTGCAATCGCTTTTGTCACTCTTTTTCGAACAGCCATGAATTCCCATCGATTGTTCCAAGCCGCAAGAACGAAAATCCTCCGACACTCTCGAGCTCGCCACCCGGTTACCTCTTGCTCCGTCAGGTTTGCACCCTTCCGCACTACCGCCTCCCACCTCCGCAACCTCAATGAAGTCCACCAAGAGCTTCTCGATTTCGCCCACAGCACGCCGGTAAGACCCTATGGTCCTACTCTCTCACTGGTGCGACTTTAGCTGACCGCCCAGAAACATCACTACGAACACTGCCCGCTTTGCTACCACCCCACAAACGACCCCCTCTTCGACCCTTTCACACCTTCCCTCACTACGCTCTATACCCAGCTCCACAAACTCTTCCCACATCTCACCACTCTCACCCTCAAAATACCGACAGACACAACTCACCCTTCATTAGAGCAAACAAACGGTGCCCAAACCAACAACAACAACCTCTGCAACGACGAACCCGAAGCCCATCATCACCACTTCCGAGCCCGCTGCGGTGACCTCCAGTACACTGATGCCGACGTCAGTCGCACCAGCGAAGCCGAATGTGTCGCAAACTACCTCTGGAGACGTACGCATGAAGGAAGTAAGGCAGAGATGGTGTTTTGGAAGAATGGTGCGTATGATGAGGGGTTGATCTGGGCATGTAGGAGGCTTCTGGAGGCGGGGATTATAAGGAAGACGTGGCTTAGGGAGTATGGGATGGAGGGGATGTCGTGGAAGCGGTGGGGAGGAGGGAGATGTGATTTGTAGCTCAGCTCAGGATTATAAAACCCAATGGAGGCATGGAACTGTAGGCGTAGAGGTTGCTGAACAGTTGAGAGTGCTAGCTGTACATTGATTCGTCAAGTAGGTGCGTTACATGAGCCATGCTGAAGCTCAATGCGGATCCGCGGATTACGGTACTTAACGTATACAATGAAATACGAAATACTAAAAAGCAACAAGAATGTTATAAATGCAGAGCCAACATCAAAGTCGGGTATAGTGTAGTGGCTATCATTTGTGACTCTCATTCCAGATCTCACAAGACCCGGGTTCAATTCCCGGTATCCGAATTCTTCTTTTGCTCTCTTTTTGAACAGACTTGACGAGAAAATGATCCAACCCTTCCTTCCCGCTAGGCAACTTAAGTAGAAGCGAGTTGACGAACACACTTGGCAGGGCGCTTGGTCCGTGCTTTGGACCCTGAATCTTGGCGGACCACTCCCCACTAGATCAACTCCATCTCCGTCTCTCCTACAACCTTTGCGAAGACGCCGACAAGTCGAGTATCGGCAACTTTTCCTTTGTTTTGACGACGGTCTTCCCTTGCAGCTCTGTGTTGACGCTGTATTTCTCTACCCTCGTTTTCTTTGTTGCCTTTCGTTAACGCGTTTGTGCTTTTTTTGATCTTCGTCAAGCCGCCCCATCCTACACTGCACCAAACTCACCAACTCTCCGCCAGAGAGATCTTTCGGGATGCAGCGCCTAATCGGCAGCCCCCCGTGCCTCACCCACATCACCAGGACGCGTAGAATCACTGCCGCCGCAAACTGCCTCCCCCCCTCGTACGTTTCGCCTGCCTTGTTTTGCGTCAAGGCCGACAGCTAACGGGTCGGGTATCTAGTCCCATCGTTTCAACTTTTCGCCCAGCTCGCTGCCGCCAAAGCGTATTTAGCAAAAGCGATGCTGAGTTGTGTACCCTCACGCCAGGACCTAGGAGTTATGCTGAGGACAGCGCCCATCAGTACGTCTCTCATGATGCTTGTGTCTTCTGAAGTTGTACTCGTACAGGAAGCTAATGGTTTGAGTTACAGCCGCCTTGCCCGTCTTCAACTACCTCGCCTCGCTCCTACTCTTCACAAATCCGCTCGGTTCACTTACAGTTTTGCCTTGTCTGCTGTTAAGTTGCGAAGTGGACTCTTTACCGCATTGCCCACAACAACAACCCGCCTCTCGTATGTCTACCAACGCCAGTGTCCGTGTTTGAGTTGAGGATACTGACGGGTTTGGATTCTAGCCGCACCTACTGCGCCATTTCCACCATACCTCGCCCGAACGCTCCCCCTCTTCATCACAGCGCGGCTCTACTTTCTGCTACCACCGCCCCAATCACCCCTCTCCGCAGCGGGTACGTATCTCGAATACCTGTCAAGGAACGCCAGCTAACAGATCTGATTTAGCCTCTACTATCCCTCCAGCCGTCGCCTCCACTCGGTCCCACCAACACAGCTGGCGAAATTGGTAAGTGATTCATTTCTACAGGCGCATCATCATGTCGCTAACTTTTCCTTCCACAGATTGAGCACAATTCGCCTCTGCACCATCTCCACAATCACCCACGCCGAAGACCCAATCCCCGCCAGAGCCTCAACCTGGACGCACTGCCTCTGCCAGTGGATGAGTTGTATCATCAGCTCGTTTCGCTCCTACCAGCGCTAGCAACTCTAGCAAACGACGGTCCTCGGCCCGTATATTCGAAGAAGGAGTTGGAGGTAGAGGTTGGGCTGGTTGCGGAGTTTATTTTCGTCAGACGGGATTATAATGGACCGGCCGAAGTAGCGTTTCCAGGGTGTGAGAGAGACGAGAATTTGTTGTGTGTTGTGAGGAGACTGATTTTGGGGGGCCGATTAAGAACCAGTAAGTGGGCCACTTCCGAGCAGCAATCAATACTAACGGCTTGCAGTAACCTATATCGATTGGGAGAGTGGCACGGCTGAACCCGAAGATCAATGGCCCGCCGATAGGGTCCCAGACCCCAAGCGTCACTTGTTTCGCCCGGAAGATGATGGGTGGTTTTATCGCCACGTCAGAACAGTTCAGGCCCAACAGCGAGAGGAAGCACTCCTCCCTCTCTCAAACCCAGGTGTCTCTGAGGTCAAACCATCGGAAGAACCGGATCCAAATGATACGAAGTATGTTTGATCCTCCCTAACTTTGCTTTTCCACGTTCTTCCCCTTCCCTAGCTTCGTCTTTATCATCCTAGAATAAATCTTTGTGTGATACTGAGCATGGGCTGTGTCTGGTGGCAATTCCTGAGTCTGGTGATTTGCAACGTTGACTGGAGGGTCACTGGGACGTGACCTGCTCCTCGTTTGTCTCTAATTCAAGTTCCATTTCCAGTGATTCTGCAGCTGCCTTTGCCGTCGATACTTGCCTTCTATCCGGTATCATCACCGCCGTTGAGAACCGTCGCAAGTTCATAATCATTGCACCAGATGACAGGAAAGAAATCATCTTCAACCCTTACATCTCCAATCACCTTGTCTTGCAAGACAATTTGTCAGAATTTCTCGACTGGCCAGAAAACCCATTAAGAGATTCCACCATAATGCTCCGCCATCAAAAACACAATGGCTGGATGCATCTTGATCAGTATTTGTCGCATTTCGGTCTCCGATTCCCAAACCAAGACTGGGTCGATCAGGAATTGGTCTACCGGTCTCTTTATCAACTCTTCTTGGACGCGCAAACGGAAGACTACCTGAAACTCAAGAAGCAGCCTAGGACGGAGCTGGCGATGGAGGGAGGTTATCTAAGGAAGATGCGCACTGATATCATGTGTGCTATTAAGGCTACCGCTGAGACGAAGGACGGGTTCATCACCCGTGATAAGGACTTTTTTCTCCGTTGTAGGAAAAGCCTCTACAGAATTGGCGTGAAGGTTTACTTGGTGGCTTATAAAGAGCCGGGTGAGACTGGAACCATTGAGAGAGTCGCCGAGACGGGCGTTCTTCAGACCAAGGAAATGAAGGGTTAACCGGTTGTTGGATCGAAGGAGAATGACTTGGAGATGAGGGTCTGCAACGCGGTGGGGTATTAGGAAAAACAGGGGAGATGATGATTTTTATGACACCTACTGATGTGATAGTAATATTTAATGATAATGCTTTATAATTTAATACCCTCATATTAATACACTATTCTCTGTCTAGGAGCGTTTGTGATTCGTTGATCAGTCAAGAACGGTCGCAACCATAAATATCACCTCCCGAAAGTCCGAATTGCTTGTAAGATCTTACTCCAAAGTGTAGGGCAAGAGATGGCCCGGAGATCAGCATTAATATTATCAGAAGCGGCAATAAATATGAGGTGATAGGTTGATCCGAAGGAGATGCAGTAAAAAGAAAGATGTTATCAAGTAGAAAAGCAGCATTGGTCGAGCGATACAATACGTTTACCCTCTCGGGCGTCTTGAGATCTCGCGCAAGCGGCAAAATATGATTTCGTCCAGGTTTGAACTGTAGACCTTCTGGGGCCAACGTCGCGGGATCCACTCGGATGGCCGGTCCGATGCTAGATGGGCGTGATAACCAACTACACTACGAACCCTCCTTCTTCGTAGTAGCAAGCAAACCCCTCCCGAAACAGTGGTGACTTATCTTGTAGAGACTTGTCACTGATGGTTTACAGTTACTTATCTCGACTGGGAGAGTGGGACCTTAGTCACTGACTCACAGTGGCCGGCAGATAAAGCTCCAGATAGCCTCAGACACATGTGCACACTTTCCAATCTGAAGATGATGAACGGTTCTACCATCATATCAGAGCTCTCCAAGCAGAACAAAGACGGTGGGAGAGTTTGCCGGAGCATGTCAAGAACAGTTCTGCGATCCGCTGAAGATGGAAATCTCGGTACAGATGAAGATATATGAGCAATGCCAGTGAGCTTCATGGGTCAAGTGCTGAAGGTATCCGGCCCGGATAGGACTTGGGGAGAATCCGAATGGGAATGGTTCGAAGTTGGCTGTTATCCGGTTATCTCCAAACATCTCTCAGTATTTCCGCTTTTTAAATAGCTTTTCCTCTGTATTTCACCCGAGACAATGCCACCGATAGGTTAGTTGTAGTCAATGCACAAGTAGTAAGTACTGCATTGCATCTTATCTGAGCTAAATAAACCATCAACCTAATCCGTTCTCGTATAGTCCTCGAAGGAAATACCTGATTTCCTCAGCAATTCTTCTATTGCTCTTGTAGGTATTCTGAGTGGCTTGTATCCCTTTCCATTCGGTAAGAAGCTCCCAAGTCCAGTTGCACCTCGGCTGAGCAATAAGTCAACAATCCGAGCATCACCCTTTTCAACCGCCTTCCACAGCGCAGTTCTTCCTCCCAGATCTTCCAAGTTCACCAAAGCTCCACGGCCCAGTAGCAATCTAACAACAGCCTCCTTGCCACCTCTTGCAGCATGGTATAATGCAGTTCCACCTTTCTCATACGTTTCGTCAACCCATGCCTTATCCTTCGACGTAAAGGAGACATTCCCAAGGATTCGAGGCCCGTCATAGACACAGTCGATCTCGATGTCCTTTTCTAGCAAAGCTCTCACAGTCTCATACATGCCTCGGAAGGCAGCTTCGGCCAGTATCCAAGCGCTATCTCCCTTTGTTCGTCCAATAAAACTCTCGAACTCCGAACCAGTCTCTACGTTCCACTTCAACAACAAAAGAGCAGATGCCTCATCTTCACGAAGCACGGCATTCTGGAGAGCTTTCCTACAATCCTTCCCACGTAGATCTACTCCACGTAGAAGGAATATTGGTATCAATGATAGGCGATCATTGAGAACCGCAGTTGTAACGGGTCCAACCTCCAACGGCGTGGGGTTTGGCATACCTCTACCCGATGTGGCCTTGCCAATGTCGGCACCAGAGTTTAGCAACAACCTAACTGTAGACGCAAGTCCATTTGCAACTGCCAACTGTAGTGGCTTCTTTGAGAACGATGCAGCAGCCTCAAGCTTGGCACCGTACGATACTAAGAGTCGGACAGTGTCATTATGGCCTCGGCTTGATGCATGCCCGAGTGCTGTCATCCCCAGCTGATCTCTTGCTTCGATGTTGATAATGAGTGAAGGTCTGGCCGACTCTTCATTTGCTGCTTCCAGAATCTTTAGGGCTTTTGTATGGAGTACACCTGACATTGCGCCCAGATGCAGCAGAGTTCTCCCACTCAAGTCGGCAGCATCAACGTCATCCGTCAAGATCTTCAACAGATCCTCAGAAAGAGCGAATGAGCCTCTCGTCCAGTGCAATGGTGTACGTTCCTGGATATCCCGGGCATTAGGATCTGCCCCTTTTCTCTGCAGCTTCCGACAGAGCTTGTCCAGCCCATGGTACGCTACCCAATGCATAGCAGTTCGTCGAAGGTTATCTGTCGATTTAGGGTCCACCCCAGATTCAAGAAGTACTTCTACGACTTCATCCAGGCCGTTCCTGGCAGCCGTAATAAGTGAATTGGAGCCATCGCGTGCTGTCCATCTCACTGATGAGCCTCCATAAAGGGCGAGCTCTCGCGCTTGATTCTTGCTCCGCACGTAGAAGAACGGTGTCTTGCCAGATACATCAGGAGCAAAACCTTGCTCGGCACCACGAGTAGGTGAATCAAGCTGTAAAATCTGAGATAAAAGGCTCGAATCAGCTTGGGAAGAGCGAGTTTGAACACCTGCACAATGGAGGATTGACCAGCCGGTGATGTCGACAAGATCAACATTGAACACAGGGCCTCCCTTGAAAAGAGCTGCGGAATTTTCGAGAAGCTTCTGCAACGTCAGGAGGACATATTTCCACTGATTTACAGGTACGATCAGAAGGAAGTAATGAAGGCCCGTGAGTCCCAGCTCGTCTTGAGCATTGTATTCGGATGGCCCCCATTTTCCGTCCAGTGGTCTACCACCTGTTCGTTTTGACCATCCAAGGATGCATTCGTGGAATGGCCCGATGCCTTTGAATCCTTCAAAAGGAGTAGCCACCGAATGCTTGCCGAGAGAAACGAGGCGATCTTCGAGCTTTAACAATGGCCTTTGTTGCAGGCGATAAAGAACTAGTAGGTTCTGAATGAGCCGATCTCCGCCATCTTGAGAGGACAACGATACCAAAGCATCGAGCAGTTGATTTTCGATTGCCAGTGCATCCTCGATACCGTTGATGTCTACATTGAAAAGCTCTCTTTCATTTCTGACCTCGCTCATGACATAGCAGAACTCAAAAACAACTGCAGTAACCCGTTTCCTCATTTCACTGCCGACAGCGAAACTGTGACAGCACTTCTGAAGAAACAGATAAACGGAGACTGCTCTACGCCAGTTTGCGGAGCGCTCATAAGGCAGGGCCACATCTCTGGCGTAGTTGATGATTCCCAGAGGTGTCGGTAGCTTATCGTAATGGCTGAGCTGTGGCAGTACGCTCAGAAGAATACCATCCACACCGCCCAACCACTCGCCAGCAACTGCTGCTATCTCGTTCACCAGTCTAGTCAAATGGTCGTTGCTCAGCTGAAAAGACTGCCATCCATCTTCGGTGTGTTCTGACTCTGAGTTTGGAAGCACAGTAGTCTTTCCGGTGAGGCGGTCCATCTTCCGAGCTACGGCCCACATGAACGAAGAGAACATTTCTTGCACCAGATGCCGCTCAAGAGGGGCTTCCGACAGCGAAACAAGATTGTAGCGTCCAACTCGTGGCGAAGAACGGTCGGTAGGACGTTTTGATTGTCGAGTATCGGGTATCCGGTCGTTATCCGCATTTGGCTATTCCAATGTTAGCATAAAGGGTTTATTTTAACTGCAGTAATTACCTCTTCAGACTTTTCGAAACCAAGAATCAGCCTTTCGCCCTTTGCCCGTAGTGACCCTGAGTGAACCGTGACATGCTCGTTGTAAGCATTGGCAGCATACCACTGCAAGTCTCTCAGATACGCAGAACCATCCTCTGTGCAACCAAGTAATCGCAATGCAGAGACTCTAAGAGCATTGCTTCCCTGGCGCAACCAATCATCATCTGCGGAAGGAGAGAGACTTTGTGCCTGCTTCGACCTGATAGAAAACAACCAAAGAGAAAGAACTGCCTCGATCTCAGTAGCACTTGATCTCCATTCGCCGGCTGGTCTCTGGACTGAAAGGTACACCAATCCAGTATCATCCACCTTATCCTGCGACTGAACTCCCTGCATCGCCCAAGCCATATCTTTATGCTCAGAGCCTCTGAAGAAGCTACTCATGACCACCTCAATTGCGTTGGACAACGCAACAGCTGCCTCGGAGACTGGACCTGTCCATTTGCTAAGCTGGCCAATGCGCTCGCGGAGCTTAACGGCTCGATGGCAATCACTCAAGCTTGATTTCGGAAGAGGCAACTGGTGAAATCTGAAACTCTCAGTACCCTCCCCACTTCTAATACCCCACTTCCAGCAACTCTCGTCGAATACGTTGCAGTTACATTCTTCGGGGAAAATATTGTCTTTCTGAACAACTTTGCCTTTCTTTGATCCATTTCCAACCGGCGAACTCGATGGCCCGGAACAACAGTCCTTCTTCTCAGCAGAATCCAATGACCATAATTTGGCTGGCTCAAATGCTAGCCTCGTTGCCAGCCAATCCATCTCGTAGCCCTGGGGTATCTTGTAGGCGAGCGGTCTAGCGGAGAGTCCACGCCTTAACCATGCTCTGATAACAACCATTATGACGGTCACAATCAGCTGGGAAAGCGTTGCGGCATAGTGCATAGAACGAAGTCCGGTAAACTGAATGACGAAACCACCAATACTCGTTATTGCCCCAAATGTCGTGATGGCCTGGAAACTGCCCGATGGATCAATCTCACCAGTCTTTGCCGTTTTACAGGGGTAATAGTGGCGGATGGTATCGTCCCCATCCAGCGACCCGATTAAATCGTTCTTCGAAGGCGAATTGAAGTCTTCCTCTTCCACCAGGCTTGAGGTAAGCCGTGAAGTCGATATTCCAGCGCGAATTCCTTTCGCAATAATCGTGAAGGAGTCGAATTGCTGGTCAGTGACAGCACCACCTTGTTGCAGCCACAGAACATGGAAAGACTTTGGTGGAGACAGTTCCTCGTCCATAAATGGTGCTGGAATGCTCGCCTGTTGAACTTGCCAGTTGTGCTCTGTGGTACTGCTCTCGATGACAAAGGAGCAAACCCACATCCCAAGGACAAGTATTGCTGTGCCGATAGCCGTGAGTGGGAAAGCATGTGGTTCCATGTCCTCTCCGTCCTTCTTGTAGCCATCTCGTATTGTAGGATGATAGGTGATAAGGCCCGAGAATGCTACTGCAAATGCCTGTAGAACCACTGAAATGAAAGTGAATGTCCGGATTTCCCATCTCTGCGAAAGAGTTATAGATGGCCGTAGGTTGAGAAACAAATTCGGTGGAATAATCTCTGTGGATAAAGGTAATCGTTTCTGCTTCTTCGGTTTCCATGCTTCAAGGTCCGGCCTTATCCCAGCAGCCGAGGAAGCAATAAGTCCCATGAATCGTCGAAATAAGACCGAAGCGCGTCCAGAACCTGCGCTTTACTTCAGCTTCATCCCGCAACAAGCAGAAGAAAAGAGGCCTTACCTTTTTGAGAACCCTTGGTGAACCTGCATCTAGTTTTCGTTTTCGTCTCCAGAGTCAATATGCGGTCCTCGGGCTCTGTACCATCCATATCTGCCAAATAAACAAGCTGCAATATGCGTGGCGATCCTACCAGCCGCACCACGGACTGTCCGTTCCAAATCTCACAAACATCATGCGAAGTCGACGTCGTTAGCTCCTCCTCTGCGGCAGCTCGACTCTCCCTTGCTCTACCAACAAGAGCCCTAAGCCAAAGTGGGCCACCTATCCGGATTGCACTGACCACAGCCGTCACAATGCCTAACGGTCCCTGTTCAACTGTTAGCATACGGATGCTCTCACAAGTGCTCGACTTACCATCGCAAAAAGAACGTTATCCTCCCATGTGGTTGAGCTAGCCATAAACTGCTTTGCGACTTGTTCTCCAAAAAGCGCCAGAAGCGGACCGAGATCAGAGAAGAGGTCATTGGTAGCATCACCACTAAACTCTGCGGCATGGACGAAAGGAAGCCGTGCTGCAAAGAATAGGACACCAAAGTATGTTGAACCGATTCGGCCGAGCCGCTGGAGCGAAACCATTCTCTGTACACTTCCATGGTTGATGAAACCTCGATTTGTGAGTTGCGGTGCTGAAGTCTGCGGACGTTGCTTTCTGAAGTCGACCCGAGAGAGCTCTGAATAACTGAGCGTCGTGCTGGTTGCCGTTGCCTCCTCTTCTGCCAGCCCATGAGTAAATGAATCCGCCCGAGGCCCATAATTACGAGGCGATAACATGAGATTATTTGCCCACCTCTCGAACTGCACTGTGCATCCTCCACCATACCCTTCATTTCAGGATCTGAATCCTCCAAGCGTCTGTGTCGAAAACCAGTCTGCTGTTGCTCCTTCTGCAAGAACGGCACAGTTGGCGGCGAGAGGGATCTTAAGGGCACCGGCTGCCACGAAGTCCATTGTAACACATGGCTGTTCTAATAACAGTGCCGTATGCGCTGCAGTCTCTGAGATTGCGTATATATCCGCACCAGCTGCACTTGTTCCCGAGAATCCTTTTCGGCCTTCCGAATGCTTTCAAGTAGCGAGATTGTGGCCTTCAGAAGAAGTACCCAACAGAATGTCGGTACGGTCTACGAGCTGTTGCATTATTCCACCGTTTGGCCGCCGGTGTCGCGGCTCGTACCCCATCATGGTGAGTTTTCATTGGAGATTGGTCGTGATGGAATCGATTCCTGTCGTGGGCGCTGTGAATCACGCCGTTGTTGAGTTCCCGCAGCTTTGCCTGTTCGCGCTTAGTTAGAGATTGCATCGACGAGCTCTACTCGCAGTTGGACAGATTGGTTGCTTACTCGGTTTCGAAGGGATGATGCGCCGTTTGTTGGCATTATTGAGACCGTTATTGAGGACGGTTGGTGGTTTGTTCTGGTGAGGCTCATAGGCTGAGGTCCCTTCCGTCATTATTCATTCCTTGCCGCTAAAAGCGGGAGCGCTAACCTGATCCGGAGTGGTTATCTCTAATAAACATTCACCACCTTGCCTGTGTAACTGAAACCATGACTGCTCGATCCCCAACTTCGAGAAGACACAAAACTTACTCACTTACAGCACAGCAGGGTTTATGGCATGCGAAACTTCTGGAAAGCGAAGTTACGAAACTTGTCGTTCCTCTCAGAAGCTGGGACTATTGCTTCGGTACTTAAGACTGACCCAATTGAATCGAGGCAACCGGCCTATAGGCCTTATCATAATCCTGAGGCGATCCTGCCTAAGTATACGAAGTGTTTAAGTAGGAGACCATTGGCTAATCACCTCCTGCTCTTACAGACATCCACGCTTTATATAATAAAATTCCTCGCCTTTAATCTCCCGAATTTCTCCGTCCCAGCGACCATCAACATCCCAATGTCCATGAAGAGGTCTGAAGTAGCTGGCCGACATGAATGAACCGGATTGCCACATCATAGAGAGACCCTGTACGGCTTGTGAATTCGCAGGCACCGACCGGGCTTCCTCCATTTGATATGAAGCACCGAATTCCTTGAATATCTCCTTGATGGATTCCGATGGCTCGATAGTAGGATCAGTCCGTCCAACCCGTTGGGCACCCATCCTTGCTCCCCGAGAGAGTAGCAATCGAACAACACCTTCATGCCCACTCTCAACCGCTGCAAAGAGCGCAGTCCGTCCGTCATCTCCTTCCAAGTTCACAAGAGCACCTTTGTCCAGCAACAGCTGGACAATGGCACCCTGTCCTGCAGCAGCCGCAATGTACAGAGCTGAATGGTCGAGTGCAAGTGTTGTGGTATCTCGAGGATCCGGCAGCCAAATCCCAGCAGTGGCCTGCGATTCCACAGCATCTATCTCCAAGCCCAGATCCAGAAGGAGACGCACGGTCTCATACATTCCTCGGTGACAGGCTTCCGCAAGGAGATATGCAGAGCCTCTATGTTGCACCGCAAAGTTCCTCTCAAAACGACATCCTCGCCTCAGAAGCAATAACGCCAGGGGTTCGTTACCACTCGTTATTGCTATCCTGACAGCCTCTGTGCAGTCGTCACTATTTGCCAATGACCTGGGCCATCGGTTGAAAAGGATCTTAACAATTGCTTGTTGATCATACTTTGTAGCATTGGAGACGGCACCAGTATCAGTTTCCTGAAACGTAGAGCCATATTCCGGTGGCTCCATATCCGCTCCACGGTTAAGCAGAAGCCGTACAATCTCGTCATGCCCGTTCTGCACAGCTAGGCCAAAGGGCTGAGCCAGAGAAGTATCCTGATTCCTCTGGCCCTCGGGAACATCCAAATCCAAATCCATCGAGAGGCCATCATCTAGATCCATGGAGCAATCCTCTCCTAGGTCCATAGAAATATTCTCATATTCCTGATCGACGCCATTGATGGCCGCATGATTCCCAGGAGCAGCACGTACTGACATCCTGATTGCGTCCAAGAGACACTGCACAGTCGTCTTTCTTCCTTTTGAGGCTGCCAATGATAATGGGGTAAATGCAAAGCTATCAGCGGTCTGAAGGAGGCTTTGATTCCCAGAGAGGAGGCGTTCGAGTGAGAGTTCAGACACTGTTCCAGCAAGTGCACCAAGATGCAACACAGTGCGGCCGCTACTATCCTTGCTATCAAGACCCTCCGGCCGTACTTCCAATGCCGTCCAACAATCCAGTAACGCCTTTGATGCTCGAGTCCAGTGAAATGGAGTACGCTCCATTCCGTCTTTGCCATTCAGGTCCGCTCCTTTCTTCTTCAGTTTGCTCACCAAGTCGTTATCTCCATGGTATGCCGCCCAATGGATAACCGACCTCCTTGAACCATCTGTAGACCGAGAATTCCCTCCGACATCAAGAAGAAGAGAAGCTGCCCTGCTAAATCCTCTTCTTGTTATAACCATGAGTGCGTCAGATTCATCTCTGTCGAGGATTCCCAGAGCAGCACCAGCAACGGCGGTAAGCTTTCGGGCAACGTCGTCTGATCGAACAAGATGGAACGGTGTTCTACCCGATAGATCTTGTCCAAAGCCATATTCAATCGTATTACGAACAGGACGATCCAATCCTAACAATGCCAGAAAAGATCCATGTGAGGTGAAGGTTTCTGAGGAAACTGCATAATGCACCACCGACCAACCGGATATATCAACCAGTTTCGGGTCAAAGTTGTTAGACTCACCGAAGAACTCTTTGAGCTTGCGTCTCATAACCCATAACCCCGTATCGTACTGCTGGGAAGTACGCCTAACAAGAAGAAAGTAGTGTAGCCATGTTAGACCGAGCTCATCCTGAGCATTCAGGTCAGATGCTTGGACTTGCCATTGGTGAGGTATCGACTCTTCGAGACAGACCTGATGAAGCCCGGTGGCACCTTCAAATCCGGCAAAATGTTTAAGGCAGGCGGTGATGTCGAGACCCAAAGCTTGGAGCTGATACTCAAGAGAAAGAAGCGGCCTATCCTGAGCACGGTACAGAGTAGCCAGCTTTCTCACTAGTCCGTCTCCTCCCAGCTCCAAGGTTGCAAGCGCATTAACCAGCTTCTGTTCATCTTCCTGAGCCTCATTGATCAACTCACCATCAACACCAAACTGCTCGCGTTCCAACCGTAGCTCACCGATGCGAGAACACAGGTTCACAAGCACGGAGACGACTTTCTTTCGTATTTCACTTCCAACACGGAAGTTCCCACAGCACTCAAACAGGAAGAGATGGATTTCGACTACTTTTCGCCAATTACCCACATTCTCAAAGGGCAGCGATATCTCTCTGACGTAGTCGATCATCCCAAGTGGCGTGGGGAGTTTGTCGCTGAGGCTCAATTGTGGGATCATACTGAACAGTATCCCATCAGTTCCGCCAAGCCAATCTCCTGCTACCGCCTCAAGGTCGTTAATCAGTTTTGATATCTGATCATTCTGAAGATGGAAATAACGCCAGTCGCCATCAGTTGTTGATTGGTCCACTGACGTCGTCTTAGGGACAACCACTGTGAGGCCTCTTATTCTTTCCATTTTCCGAGACACTGCCCAAATGAATGAAGAGAACATATCCTGTACAAGGTGCTTTTCAAGCGGTGCTTCTGCAAAGAGTCCCAACGATATTGGTGATGGGGCGGGCCTCGAACTGGCGTTTTCGCCATTCTCATGAGCTCGGATGAACGGTTCAAGGTAGCTTTTCCGATAATTCAGGGGAAGCAAGCTGAACGTTCTTGCAACGTTAGGTAGTGGTGTAACTGGTCCCTCAAGCCTTTCAAAGCCCAGGAGGAGCTGTGGCTCAACTGTAACGGTTTGCCCTGAGGATGAGTTCGAAACGATACTCGGTTGCAACGTTCGAACTTCCTGCAACATATCTCCCATGTACCAGGTCAAATCTCGGAAGTATGCCGAATCTGACGTATCATTCCCTAGCAGATGTATGGCAGGGCTCCGTATGGCGTTACTTCCTTTGCGAAGCCAGTCCTCTTGCTCGCCGGGATCCATGTCGTCCAGCTGTTCACCTCCTTGAGAATGAATCGAAAACAGCCATAGGGACAAAAACGAATCAATCTCGGTAGCAGAGCTCTTCCAGAAGCCCCTTTTCCTTCGAACGGTAAGATGGACAATTCCAGAGTCGTCAAGTAGCGTGGGGGATTTGCAGCCTTGCATAGTCCATGCCATATCGGTAACCAAGCTGTCGTCGAAAAGAGAGTTCATAACCACCTCAATTGCTGTTGACAAGGCAACAGCAGCTTCTGAGACAGATCCGATCCATTTGCTGATTTGGCCAATTCGCTCGCGAATTTTCATTGCTTGATGGCAGCCACTGAAGCTGGATAGCGGGAGATCGTGGAACTGAAACGGCCCAGCAGATTTCCCAGTGACTATGTCCCAGTTACAGAGCATACCGTCAGAAAGCTGACAGGTGCACTGGTCAGAAGCCGTGCTGCATGTCGGCGTACCCGCTGCGACAGTCGTCTTGGCGAAATATGACTTTATTCCTTCTAATCGTGAAGCTGTTTCTGGGTCTGGAAGCCAGAGCTTATTGGGTTCGAAAGCCAGCTTAATGGATAGCCATTCCATCTCATAAGACTCGGGAATTTGGTATGCAGTGGGCGTTAGAGCCAATCCACGCCTCAGGTAAGCACGCACAAGAACCATGATGGCCGTTACTATGAGCTGTGCAATGGCTGCTGAGTAGTGCATTGACCGGAAGCCAGTGAACTGTAGAACAAATCCAACAACACTAATCAGTGTTCCAATCGTCGTTACAGTCTGAAGAATTGCTGAAGGGTCCGGCGTTTTAATTCTCGCCGAATTGCAATAATACTGATGCCCGTTCCGGGATTGGTCGACGTGAAGTGCTTGTCGCTTGCCAGTTATGGACTTCAATTTTGGAGATGATGCTGGTAGACCGGTGGAAGAAGGCAGTTCTTCTCTGATGGAAGAGACAAGACGACGAGTGACGATGCCGGTTCTTGATTCCTTAGCAATGATCGCGTACGAGTCAAACTGCTGATCGGTTACGGTACCGGCCTGCTGTAACCAGATAACTCTGAATGTTTTGTGTTGGTGCATCGATCCAGACGTAGTTGGCGCCGATATTTCCCAGTTCTGTTCTTCCGTGCTGCTCTCCACAACGATGGAGCAGATCCACATTCCAACCACGAGCAACACCGTCCCGATGGCAGTCAGAGGATACGCCTGCGGCTCTAAGAACTCGTCTTCCTTTCTGAACATCTGTTTCAAACTGGAATGATAGACTGTCGGTCCAGTGAACACCAGAACTCCTGCTTGTAGAATGATGCCAAGGACAACAAAGGCTCTCTGTTCCCATCGACCACCGGTTGACAGTTTAGGCCGTAGGTTCAAGAACAGATTTGGAGCAACCGCTTGGGTATTCTTCCGTCGAGGCTTTCGAGATTGGCGTGCCTCTTCATCATCTTTTGTTGACTTAGTATTTGCCAAAAAGCGAATAGTACTAAGCTTTCCTGCTATACCATCCCGTTAGCAGAGTGAAGCATGAAATCAAGAACAACTCACCAGACTCCGCAGCTGCCTCAAATCTGTAACCGGTCTTCGTTCCATTCTCGAGCGTCAGAAGTCGGTCCTCCGGTTGCTTGATTGAGGGGTCGTTCAAATACGCAAGCTGCAATATCCGCGGTGACCCAACCAGACGGACGACGGAAGTACCATTCCATATCTCGCAAACGTCTTCCGATGTTGAATTGGTGAGCTCTTCTTCGGCAATAGCTCGGCTTTCTCTCGCCCTTCCGATTATAGCCCTGAGCCAAAGCGGGCCTCCAATTCTAATAGCACTAACAATTGCAGTAACAATCCCGAGAGGTCCCTTAGTAACGTAAGCCGAAGACTACAAGGGGGCGCAATACGAGGTCTTCCTCACCACCGCAAACAGGATATTGTCCTCCCAAGTCGTCGAACTGGCCATGAATTGCTTGGCAACCTGCTCGCCGAAAAGAGACAGGAGGGGACCGAGATCTGAGAAAAGATCGTTTGTCGAGTCGTCGCTAAACTCCGCAGCGTAAACCAAAGGAAACCGAGCAGCGAACGCAAGAACGCCCAAATAGGGTGTCGCCAACTTCTCCAAGATCGAGATCCTCTTCATTGGTGCATGTCCATCCAATCCAAAGGGTCTGGTCCGTGTTCCTAAAATTCGACATCCGTTGCATGGTAGGGCGGAACTGTTGTCGGTGTTCTGTGAAAACGTGCTTACTGTTCCTTGGCCCAACCTGTTAGTAGTGTCGGCCTCTAATAGAGAACGGTTACTTACCATCAGCCGAACTAACGGCCAGGTCATCCAATTCATCGGTTGCTTCTTGACTGTTCGCCATATCCTTAATCGTACTCCCAAATCGTCCTGTCGAGAATCCTCGCCGTGACTATGAGTTGAAAAGAAGTCGAGCCATTGCGAAAAGTTTTGAAGCCAACTCGCAGCTGCTTCCGTAACACCCTGCCAGCGCGTGGGGATGCTCCATCAGTGGTCAAGTCTTCCCTAGAGTGACTTCTTCTGCCATCCGATGTCGTGCATCAAGCCGAGTGATCCCAGTAAAGTAGCGAGCATCTGAAGGCCATCGGCTCAGGTAAGTTGTTGGATGAAGCAAACTGCAGCTGGCGTGGGAAGACAGTAAGGGCGGCTTCGAAACGTCCATGGTAAGCAGAGGCCCGAGTTCAGTATTGTAGTCGTTCCTGAGAATGCTTCTCTTTGTTGTTGTTCTTATTTGTTGACTCGTGAGCGATTCCGAAGCTGCTTCTTCGCCCGCATCGTCGAAGACTCCTTCGGTTCCATGTCGCTGCTTTTGACCTTTGAAGGGAGGTGCATCAATCCCGGCTGGAACTTGTCCTAATTCTCGCAAGTCAGCATTGGTGACGGGTGCTTCGTGGACTTACGTGCTTCTGCAGGATGATGTACCGTCGGTTGGCCTTATTGACGTTTCTATTGAGGATGTTGGTTGTTGTTGTGGTGAGGCTTAAACATTGACGTTCTTTTCGCCTGGATGGTTTCGGAGCTGGCAGCGGGAACGCTAACCAAATTCGCTTAAGTGGGTGTTAACTCTCTCAACCTCTTGGCGGTTTACCTTAAACGAATCTGTGCACGGACAACTTAGCGGTGCGTGCAGTCTAGCGCCTTCAAACGGAGGAACATCCAACGGAAGGAACCCGATCCTTTGCAGCTTTTGCTTGCCCGAAATGAAAGCTAAGCAGTTCTGCCATTTACGTGGTGCAATAATATTCGATCTCACGTTGGAAAATACACTTGTGATGCATAGTATGTACTGCTGCTCCTGTGAGTTGGAATGTGCTTCAGTGATGCTGTTGCTTATTCCCGAGAGATCAATCGAAGTGCTCACGGTCTACTTTCCAGATCGGGACGGATGTAAATGAGGTAGTACATGTATGGCCGGAAATCTTGTCCGCCTCTAAACTATAAAAGCCTTACATTCCCCGTGCGAATTCAGGAAGCAGATAAACTTCGTAATTGTTCGGCTGCTCAACGTTCGGCTGCTCTGTCCCTGTCGTGAGCCAAACTCTGCTGCATGGACAATGAAAAGCTCGGGCTCGGTAAGCATGACAGGAACTTCCAGCACTCCGTTAGACGTCAACACTTCTAACATGAGATACAGCAACGTTTTGCTCATGTTGGAACAATCCTGCAGGATTCAAACCCGATACCCGCGAGTCTGTGGCTTTCGGTGGCTCGAATGTTCTGCTTTCTTCCAATGGCTGACATGGTGCTTTCTGGAATGTGGCGTAATGGGCAAGGCTTTCTTGTGTAGTGAGAGCCAAATTGCTGTTGTTTCGGCAGAAAAGCTTCGCTTACCTAAGTAGGGCAATGCGGGGTAAGTATGATGATGTGGCCGCTTTTGCGTTTGCTAGTTCATCGTCGGAAGCCGGAAGCATAGCGACAAACCTCCAAAACCTGCCAAACATTCACATCCGTGAGCATGTAGAGCATCATTCGTCAACCGTTGCAGTAGCTTGCGCATTTGCTACCCATCACGTATGTATTTCCTCTTTTCTCAAGCCGCATCAACTAATCCAACCTCAGGTTTCAGGTGACCGTTCTTAACTTGCAAGTCTGATGAAAAAGCGTGGCCGTTCGGCTGGTCTCACCATCGATGCCACGCCAAACAAGTCGAAACATGTCGACGGGCCCTTAGACCCATGTCACTGCAGCGAAAATCACATTGGTCAAAGTCTGAAGCTACATACGAGAGCTTCGTTTGCTCTCTCCACTCGTGAGGATGCTGAAGATAGATCCAATGACTCAGATCCAAGTGGCAAGCTGTATGTATCTCGTTCGCTGAATACGTGCTTCAAGGCTGACAACGCATAGGTTCCATACTATCCCTTCATCAAATGCGTTCCATGGACCAAGGTTGTATGTAGCCATTGCTCGCTTGCATGCCGAAATGCGACCATTGGGTTGGGTATGCGCAAGTCGCTTGGCTGCAGCTTAATTGCGGTTGCTCTTTGTTATAGCGTCCTCTTGTGGATGCTCAGAAAAGCCCGTAATTTGCAGATAAGCAATGAATTGGGAGGTCGCTATTGCTGACCGACGGAAGCTTTAAAGGCAGCTATTCCCGGAATCTTGCATCTCCTCACTCTTCCCATACAACGCAAGAGCTGTCCATCAGGAACGGTCCCAATACAACGCTAGTCACGATGTCGGTAGAAACTCGTGGTCATACGGAGGGCAGTTCAAGAGGCATCAGTTTGAGGAGCAGGCTCTGGCCAGGTTACAGATCATCTCATCCGCGAGCATTAGTAGTAGAGGCAAGTCATATACGAGTTACCGGAAACGATTCGCTGACGAGCAGCCCAAATTCTAGGCAAATACGAAATCAGCGAAACGCGCGATCCCACCCGATGGTCTTACTTTGCTACATGAGAATGGTGACATTCCCATAGACAGTAAGGGCACTTTTGTAGAGTATAGTTCCTTCGATTGAGATCCTGGAAGATATCTAACCGCTTGCTCAGCATTATAGCAGTACACGGATTGAATGGTCATCCAGAAAACACTTGGAGGCATAACGACGGCCACTTCTGGTTGACAGAGAGCTTGGTGGATTCTTTGAAGCCTCACAGCGTCAGCATATGGACATACGGCTACGATGCGTCACGGTTCTTTCGGAAATCGTCCTCAACTGTTCGGATCATAGCGGAAACTTTTCTCCGCTTTTTAAGTGGGAGGGCAAACTTTCTGACATCCAAAACTGTCGGTATCCCGAAAGTGGTATTCGGAAGATTTTGGTTCTGACCCTCTATCAGAAATTTTCTCGGCCTCGGAAGATAATATTTATCGGTCACAGTTTAGGCGGACTCGTCATCAAAAAGGTAAAATCTCCCGATCCCTGCGACCGAACTCCAGTTATGCATATATGTCTTGGTTCATTCAAATGGCTAACCGCTCCGTCATTTTAACCCAGGCGATATTGCTTGCGAAAAACAACTATAAAGACAGATACCCAGATCTGTACCCCTCGATTTATGGGGCTGTTTTCCTGGGAACGCCGCATCAGGGCTCAGCTCTAGCCAATTACGGTACAAATTTGATGCGGCTTTTTCGTTTAAACACAGCGCTTGTCGAGTTTTTGCAGAAAGGAGATGGAAATGAGGAACTGAAAACACTGACGGCGGATTTCGCAACTACGCAAGACGGGCATCTGCGAGTAATATCTGTTTGCGAGCAGTTGCCAGTTCGTGGGTTGGGAATTGTAAGTCGTACCTCGACTCGGACCCTCACAATTGAGCCCTCACTAATCATTTCTAGATCGTCCCCGAAACCTCCTCTGTGTTAGGTTGGGCGCCAGGGAGGGAGGAGAAGGTCTACTTCCAATGTGATCATAGTAATCTGTCTAAGCTCAAAGGACCCGAGGATAGCAATTACCAGCAGCTGCTATTCGGGTTACAAGATATGGTTAAGGAGGCATCTCAGATAAGCAGTATGTAATCCTAATGTAGTTGTTACTATCACAACGCCCCGTGCTAAACTCATGTGGTAGACGTGCCTGGAAGTGTCTACAATGACCTTCTAACCAAGCTAGACTGCAATAACTATCGGAGACGCCACGTCGATTTCACAAATGCGACATCTCGCTTTCAACACTGCCCGAAAACCTGCGAGTGGATATTCAGGGAAGAGTCTCAGTTCCGACAATGGTACGAGGCATATAAATCAACGAACATATGGCTGACAGGACATGTTGGCTGCGGAAAGTCGACCCTTTCAGCGTACTTTCTTGACAGTTTCGAGAAGCAAGAAAGGCGACACTGCTTCTACTACTTCTTTGGCACCGATGAGCGTTCCAAGCTTCTTACTACTGCTCTTGAGTCGATACTATTCCAGATACTTGACATATGGGGCCCTTTTACAAGGCTGCCAGAGGAGCTTCAGAGCCTGCACTCTGGCAAGTCGGGTGACTGGTCCATCACGCAGCTAGGAGAGGCGATAAGAAGTATCCTCGAAGTCATAAACCTGGATTCTGTCTACATTGTCATCGATGGATTGGATGAGTTTTCGGTGGTACACCATCCCAGTCCCACTCTACAGGAGGATCGCACCAAGCGGTTAAGGGAGTTTTTGACGACACTCCTCACGATGGATTCGAGACTGCAGTCATCGTCGAAACCGGGTGCCAAGTTACGGACCAAGTTGAAATGCCTCTTGACAAGCAGGCCACACACTCTGAGTGATGTTATGGATCTTTTCTCCGATCTCAAGGGCATGATACATCACACATACGCGCTCCCAGCTAAATTCATCGAGGAAGACATCAGAATTTTCATTGCAGAGGAGAGGAGGAGAAGCATCGAGGTTTTTTGCAATGAAACTTCGTTGCCGGATAGTATTCGCTCTAAGCTTGATCGAGTGTCGGAGCTCGTGAGCAAGACGGCTGGCACATCCTTCCTGGTTGCTAGGTTCATTATGCAAAAGTTCAGCGACCCAACACATTTTGACAGCCCAGCCTTGTTAAATCGTATCATCAGCGAGATTGAGCAGTTTGATCCGATGGAAGACAGTGATGCACTCAGTGGTAAAGCTCTTGCCCAGGAATACCGAGGGATAATGGATCTAATTGGGAAAAGGGAAGACGACCGCGCCCGCTTCAAGCGACTCTTCCAATGGCTTGTTGTGAACAAAGCCGAGCGAGGGTTAGGGCTGAGCGAAGCAAGAGCAATCCTTGATTTCAATGAGAAGGCTGGCTCCCTTGATGAGTTTACGGAGTTTCTGATACTTTCCGACGATCGTGCCGAGATTACCATCAGAAGACACGGTGCCTCTCTGTTCAGGATATCGGCAGAAAAGAGAGTCGAATGGTACCATGCTTCAGCCCAAGAATTCGTCTGCTTCGCAGACGATTTATCGAGGGTGGAAAGGAAGTCATCGTCAGGTTGGTGGAGTTTTAGCAGGGGGGAAGCTGGCTTGGAAATTGCACTTCTATGTCTCGCATACCTGAAGCTTCTCCGTACTCTGAACTTTGACTTTCTCGCCGTTGCAGAAACGTCGGAAAGGTCCGGTGATTGTTCTCTGCCTCCAACGACTGAGCGCACGCCTGATATGAGTGTATACTGGAAGACGGTATGTACGGAAGCTCGGAAGTGTGCCGACAAGTATCCTTTGCTAGACTATGTTGTCCAAAATGGTACTGAACATATCCGACAGTATGAGACAGCTGTTCTAGATCGTAAACCAGGTCTTGTACAAGAAATGGTTAATGATGCATCCGGGCTGGTGACCGCCTGTCGTTTCCGTTGGTACAGCAAATACCACAAAACGCACACGGCTTTCTTTCCAAAAACGCCAAGCTACTTGCATGCTTTTGCGTATCTAGGCCTCAAGTCGTTTGCAGTGGAGTTTCTGAAGGAAGAATCTTGGAGAGCTGAAAGCGAATATCTCGCTACCAAAGAACCCGAGTTTACCCCTCTTCATTTGGCGGCAATGACAGGCAATACCCCAATTGTTATGCTTCTGTTAGACGGACTGAGGAAGGATAATCGGATGCAGGACATTTCGACGTTACTATTTGGTGAAGGTCAAGAGGAGATGCCGGCAAGCTTCGAACTTGCTCTTGACCAGAAGCACCCGGAGACAGCGAGAGCGCTTGTCTCCAGTCTAGACTTGAATGCTGAAGCGGCAGACGGTCCAAAAGCTCTGGAGCTGGCTGTTCGCTATGGAAGTCGGGAGATAATACAAGATCTCGTTGAGAAAGGCATCAATATCAACTGCAAGCTTCCAAAGCATGGCAGTGTTCTTGAAGAAGCTGCTCTTAGGGGTGACGTGAGTCTTGTAGAGTTCCTCTTGGATCTAGATGCTTCTGCTGCTGGGACTTTTGGAGGTGATGTCTATGGACACCCACTTGCTGCCGCTGCTTACATGGGAAACAATCGAATCATTGAGGTTCTCAAAAGCAGAGGGAACGCAGATATCAATCAAGAACGTGGTCCTTATACAACGGCACTAGAGGCTGCGGCGAGCGCAAATTGTGCAGAAACCGTTCTGCTATTGCTGAATCTCGGGTCGAAGCGTGAGCTCGTTAAGGATACGGCTCTCCTTGATAGCATTGCATCAATTGCTGAAAAGCAAAGGGACATGCTGGACGCGCCAACTCAAAACAGCGATTCTGAATCTAATCCGTCTACCCATGCTGCATCAGCGACGGGAGCCATCCTACAACAGCCCTCCGGTACTGGCACTCTGAGAACGAAAGCATCCTCGAAACTTCGGTTCTTTGCCTCGAATCGCTCTACAATGACCTCGGTGAAGTCACTCAGCGCTTCCGTTGTCCGTGCAAGAGAGGAGGTACATGAGTTACAGAGACGGGTAGAGGTCAACTTCCTGACTCAGACTACTCTTGGCCAGGGATTTTTTGATATTGTGGCATTAAACACATTCACCCTTGCCATTAAGACCGAGAATACCACTGCCATGAACGTTTTCGCGGACTTGGCGATGGACCTGCTGTATACCGCCCTTGAGCGGAGAGATGAACAGGCGATAAGCAAAATTACCAATGAAATGTGGCTTGTGGGTATGAAGAAACCAGTTGCACTGGGCAAAACTGCAGCGTTGGAGAAGATAATAAGAAGGTGCTTATCGAGATTTGAAAAGCTTGTGGTGGCCGGAACCTCAGTTACTCTCGAAAGGGCTCTTGTACTTGTACGTTGCGGGATCGAGATGTTTCTGGCAATTGCGGAGGATGGTGATAAGGTGCTGCTGACAATGGTTGCGGATCTGTGGAGCGAATACTTCGAGTGGATACTTGACAAAGACAAGCGCTGGTTCTTCTTTCGGGAAAGGGTGGTCGGCGAGATTCATGAGTATCGCAAACGTTTTATGAACCAATTTCATACAAAAAAGCTTGCAGGGTTTGGCGGGCTTGGGAGATACACCCGTGCAGCGCTTTCTGCGCTAGTGATATCTCTGGAGAAGAGAAGATACTCCAGTGTAGACAGGCTTACTTCCATCATGCTTGGAGCGTTGGATGAGATCCTAGAGCCGAGTCCCGAACAGACAAAGCTGAGAGGACCTATACAGTGGTTATCCATTTACGACGAAGCCGGTGCACTGGAGTCACTGCGCTCGCCATTCACTCAAGATCTTATTGAGAGGTTGCTTCATGTCGGTGCCAGGCTCATGTACATTGTTTTTGTGTTCAACGAAAATGATCCGGAAAAGAATGCCGAGTTTAGAGAGCTCCGCGTTAGAAAGAAGAGATTCGCTCACTACGCCGCCTCTGTACTAATTACAGCCGTGGCAATCGCGCTCGCCAAATCAGCACTATGCTTCGAATACCTTCAGGCCACGGTTATGTATCGCACAATATTGGACATCAAGATTCGGCATGATCAAGTTTTGACTGAGCAAGAGCTTCATAGCTCATACCGGAAACTGTTTAAGAAGGCGAGAAAGCAGGCAAACCGCAAATATGACGGACAATCTATCACCAATCCCACAGAAATACGGTCTGTCGGGGCAGCCAAGGCTGCTATTGACTTCTTCTTGATAGGTCTTAAAGAGGATCCGAGTCTATTGGGAGAAAAAGATCTCGTGGAAGGTAGGTCCCATTCTTTGAACGCCTACTAAGCAAGCTGCAAGATCACACATTGACATTATTACAGCTCAACGATCGTACGAAGAGCTTGGGACCAGGTCTTGATACTGCTTATCCCAGCGATCGTACGAAGAGCTCCATATCAAGTCTTGATACTTCTAATGAGAGATTGGATCTTGTTGTTGCCTAACCAGCTTGATATTTCGAGCTCATTAGCACGCGGAAGACCAACTTTATACTACCTAGTAGTGAATCCCGGCTGTAGTCTGCGAGTACTTGATTCTGGAACACACAACAGGGGAAGTATTCGTTTTGGGTGCAATAAAAGATAAATTTGTGATAAGATATGCATTCGCTTAAGTAGCCATTTACTTTCTCTTCTTCCCACCCTTCTTCTTCTTCCCGGCGGTTCTCTTAGTACCAACGGGCGCCTTCTTACTAGCTTCCGCCTTCACCTCTGGCAACCAAGAACCAGCATTCGAACTTTCAGCTTGCTCAGTGCCACCCTCCTCTCTCGCTCTCCGTTCACGCGACTCTCTCAAAACGCGATTGGATATGGTACCCAAAACTGAAACCATGCCATTGACTCCTCGAAGAATGTCAGGGTCTTCATCTACAGCCTCCTCTACGTCGGTATCGGCAGTTCGGGATACTTCTGCATCTCCAGCTCTAGCAGTCTTCTGGGGTTTGGGGCGATCAGAACCTCTCATTTGCTTCCGGAGGCCGGTCAGATCGTCGAGGCTAGGTTCTCTGCGACGCCATCTAGCATCAACCCATTCCTGGTCCACATGAGGATAGAGCCAGACAAGGATCAGTTCCCTCCATGGCGAATCCTCCTCAAGCAGATCCGGACAGACGTAGCTGCAAGCGGGGCCAAAAATCTCACTGTCCGTGGAAAACAGAAGCTTGCGAAGAAAATCGCGAAAATTCATCTCCTTAACATCCTCACTGTCGCTCGGATCTGGCCTGCATAGCCCAATATTGCAGAGTTCTCCGCGGATCATGTCAAAAATTATGCGACGACCGGTTCTGATTGCTGAAGAAAAATGTCAGCCGGACCGTAGTACCAAACTGAAACTATAGATGCATACCCCAATCAATAGCAGTTCCATATCCCTTTGCAACCTCCAGTTCGAGCTGCATAATCTTGTGGCCGAATGCAGGTTTCAAACTGGCAGGGCACATTTCGCGAAGATTCTTTGTTGCCAAACCGCGAAAGTTCTCCTTCCAAAGAGCTTCATGCATAAGTCTCTTGAATTCAATTTCCGAGACCTTCGGGTTACCCCACACTGAAAACTTCGTTAGTTCTAAAACTCCAGAATAAGGGATTTAAAAGAAGAAACCTACGCTTGAAGACGCATGTCTCTGCCGGGGTGGGTTTGAGCCACTTCTTGCCATCGGTGACGGCCTGCGACTGTACAAGGCGGATAGACATTAGGAAGATTCGAGTATCCACATTCTGAATACAGCGCTCAGTGAACTCCTGCATTTTCTTTTCAGCCTGCGACTTGGACCCGGTACGAACTGTGGAAGCGATCCTTGCTCTCTCTTTCTCCAATTCCGTTGCTTGCTCGAGATCCCACGAGAACATATCAATCGACCCTTGGGCTGATAACAATGCAAATCAGCTGAGTCTAGTGGAAAAGGGACGACATGTACTTACCAAGGACAAGATAGTTTGTGCCTTCGACCATCTCTCGGATGAGCTTGGCCATACGAGCAAAACTGAAAGAATGGCGAGGAACGTTTGGTAAGTTCTTACTGACGTTCTCTTCATCCAGTATTACCGACAACTGAATCTTAGCAGCCAGGCGGCGAGACGGAATTGCGTACTCCTTCTTCGCGAGAACAGAGAGGGGAACTTTCTTTCCCGTCTCGATGAAGTGCATCAGTGACGCTTGCATGGACGTGCGAGAGCTGAAGGTGAGAGCCTCTTGAGCCTTGTCGATCTGCATCGTATTGAGTTCTCGGATATGCTTATTCGGAATCGGAAAGATGGTGAACTCGTATGTGTCGTCCAAAGAGTAGTTTATCTGAGCTGCTGCTTCTGCTGGTGTAGTTATAGGCGGTCCACCTTGCACTTTGAACAAAACCTTGAAGTTTGACTTGGTGCTCTCGACAGGAAGATCATCGAAAGTAGAGGGACCCAATATAGCAGCCATGATGGTCTTGAGCCTCACATCATTCCACATTACATGACGCAATACGATTGCAAGCCTGGGTGAGACGACTGCGATCTTGTGGTAACTGATGAATCTATCCCTCTTCGTGTACAGCATTCTCGTCATCTCTGAAAACTGCTGTGGTATCCCGCCTTCTGGAATGTCAAGGCCCTCCATAACCGAGAAGCCAGTGTCGGTGATGATAAATTCATCTTCAGCACTCTCCGGCTCGCAGATGTTGATGAAGAAGTCGTTGAGGTTGTGTCGGAATTCTTTGTAATCGGGCCCGTACATCTTGCTTTCGAGTACATCGTATGAGGCGCTGTTTGCGGATTCTGGAGCGTCTAGGATAAGTCGCAATGTCTCGAGCCAGACATCATTAGGTTGTTGAAAGTTTCGCTTCTTCATGTACTCTCTCAGATCTTCCTTGTCGGCACCCTTGTACTCATCGATCGCGCATTGATATCTGTTGCGAATAACTGTCGTTCGATACTGCATGACAAACAGGAATCTTCGAAGAATATGAAGTTGCCTAGAGCTAATGGTGACCGTCTTCTGCTTATCTGATTGTGCCTTGAGCAGCTTCCTGATGACAGTCGCGGCTCGACCCTCCAGCTTCGAAAGTGCTTTCTCAATGTACATGGTATCCTCCAGTTTGGCGTCTCGATACATGTCGGTGGCGCCATAAGCAATCGAAAGAGGACGGAATCCAAGGCTTCCTTTGTCAATGTCGTAAAATCGGATCAATTCATCTCCTCTCCTAGGTGTGTCGTAGAACTTCTCTGCCTCCTTGCTGTGACCCTGTCAGTACAATTCCTGCAATCGGTGAGCTGCACTAACGTTCGGTTGGGATCTGTCTCTTTGAAGTTTCGGAGGACGAAGCGAGGGATGTAGTGCTGGTACTGAGAGCGTACCGGCCTCGCAGAAGAAGCCATGATGGAGGTTTAGCGACAGATGTTGAGGGATGAAAGGCTGATTGCCAAAATGAAGGCGGGGAAAGATGATTCTCAAAGAGACCGTGGGGTTTTCATTCTCTTTGTCTTGAGTTCATGCAATAATGCGGCACTCTGCAGCACTGCCCCGCGTTCTGCCCTTTGAGATGGCATGGAACCACAAAGAAGGCTGACGATTGGTTGCTGAATAGTGATTCTTCGCTCGTCAAAGTTCATGACAGCTACAGCACAAAAGTACACTGGGCTCGCTGGTTCCTCTCGGACAGCTCGTAGGATTGATTGAAACGCTGTGATTCAGTTAGTACTATGACCGATACGCAAAGCGCGAACTCACTTACAAGTATCTGCTGAAAGGTACTGTGAATCCAATTCAAGCTCGAGTTAACGTCGACTTGAAGATCTCGAGTGGCAAGCACTCGACTGCCCCTCGATGTAGCGGCGGATTGACCTTGAGAAGACCTGTTTAGAGATCACGCCTCACCAACCAGCAAAAGGTTTCCTGGACAATCGTAACTCGAGTGTGATCTGCTTCACGATCTTGACATCAGCAATATTGAACACAGAGCGGACGCGCAAGGAGTAGTAGAAGTAGAAACCCTGACCGTTCACCGCTAGACCCACAAGGGTAGGCGCCTTGGCAATTGTGGATTCTCCCCTCCTCATCTTTCGTACGACCTGAATCTCACCATCCCAGCAGATTCACCACTCCAAATATGGCTGGATCCTGTTCACGATGCTTATCGTCCGGGATGAGCAAAAGCAATATATCTTCGTTTCCAGCTCTTCCTGCTTCTCTTCCCTCTTCTTCCCTAATGCCCATGATCCTCTGTCAACATCAACACCGAGAGCCACCAAGCGAAGCCGATTGAACCCCTCACGAGAAGCAGTCGCCAAAACACGAAGGAATCACCATGTCGGGTCTCTCAGTCATCCCAGCCGCCATCAACGCCGGCTTCACGCTCCTCAACTTCCTCGAAGAATGCAAAGATGCTCCTTCCGACGTCCAGCAACTCCAACTTGAGATGTCGCTTCTCTGTCCAATCCTCGAGCAGCTTCAAAGCGCCCAAGCAAACTTCAATGGAAAGCAAATCGACCCCAACCAACCAGCAGGGCGATTGCCGGAAGAGATCGAATCACAACTGTGTGCCGTCCTGATGAGCTGTATGGATACATTTCGCGACATTACGGTCCTTCTGAGGAAGTACACAAAAGGGAAGAGGACATTGACGACGATGAGCAAGATGAGATGGAGTTTGCGCGGGCAGCACCAAGCCGAGAAGCTGCGACGAACATTGGAGACACACAAAGCAACATTGAGTATTGCCGTCGGCCTGATCACACAGTGAGTCTACGCCCCCCATAACAGACATGGTATTCACTAATCAGCATGGAATTAGAACGACGGTGGCTACGACGGCACAGACAATAAATCAGGTGTATGGGAACACGGAGACGATCATCACGCAGATACACGACCTCATTGCAAGACTCGACCCAGATGATGCCGCTACGGTTGTTGCTCAAGCACCATCCGAAGCGAGCTACACTCTTAGACGATTCCTCAGTTGCGCTTCGTCTTATGCCGAGTCGACTATCCCTGAAGAGAGACGCCAAAGAAAGCTTTACCGATCCGGGCTTGGTTCGATCAGCGAAGCCGAGACTTTACGAGGAGTGGCCCTTTATGATGCTCCAGTTCGACGGGATGTGGTGGAGGATGATGATGATGAAGAGGCAGTGAAACAAAGACTGAAGAGAACGAAACCGGCATTGAAGAGCTTCGGGCACAACCCGTTTTCACAAATAAAGAACGATTCCGGAAATACAATCAACAGCGAGACGGAAGCGAAACATGTTGGGAACAGTCAGGAAATACCGATAAAAGCTGCGACATTCGAGAACAACCCGTTCATCGTTGTGAAGACAAGGCCGGTGCAGGTGTCGGTATTGCAGAAGTACTCCACATGGTGGCAGTAAACTTCGGGAAGAAGATTGGGGATGCCTCAACCACTGAAGCTCTACCAGAGCCTCGCGCTCGGTGCTGTGGCTTTAGGGTATTGAAATAAGGGATAGTGAAGGTTTCGAGTGAGTACTGATAGAAGCCACAAGTCTTGAGCAAGAGCAGAACCGCACTGAGGAGATGGGGCTCTGGAGCCTATAGGGCATCGAAGAGTGGTAATGCTAGTATGATCTGAGCGCAATTCCAGACTCGGTGTTGACCCCAATTTTGTTGAGTGATTGTGCCAATGTCTTTGTGGCATAGCAAGTGTTGCAAAAAAGGTCGAATTCTACGCTGGCGCATTCTTTTTGCAGCGCCTCCCACGAGCTCAAGAATACTTATTGTCAGGTTGGTCCAAGCAGACTGTCCGATGCGATATCTACAACCTCGAATGGACTGCCTTGTTTGCATCATGCATGTTTCCATGGTCTGTGGCTATGAGAAGGTCTTCACTTTCATGGGGCGGTGTTCGCCGACTTTTTCCTATGCAAACATTGCTTATTCGAACACAGCCGCGGGGTTCATACCCTATGCTGGATTCCGATGAGCTGTCGCAATGATTTGAGCCTTCATCATTGAACAATACCGTTCCACCATTTGGGCTTCCCCGACAATCGTCTCTCTGCTCATAGCTTATGGCGTCCGTCGCTGGTGGCTACTGTCCTTCAAAAGTCACAGCTGCCTTTCCGTCTAGACGTCAGAATCCTTCCTCCAGCTATGTCGATGCTACCTACGACCCTCGGCGCTGTTGTCGCACTCCTCCGTTTGCTTGAAGACATCAAATCGGCGCCCACAATCATCCGGGATCTTGAGACGGAAGTCATGCAACTTCGCTCGATCTTGGAAGAGCTTGAACGCTGCAAACGTTTCGCAAGTCCCACAACCGACACGCTCATCCTGGAGAACGAAAAACACTTGGACGATGTGATAGATGGCTGCTGGTCCATAATCTGTGAGGTTACAGTTTTGGCCACAAAGTTCAACAGCAAAAAAGGTGGCCTTTTCTCGAGACCCTTGGGCAGAGTAGCCTGGGCTATGGATGGACAGCGGAAGGTGGAGAGGTATCGGAAGCGATTGGCAGAGATCAAGGCGACTTTGAACATCGCGGTAGGCTTGAGGATCAGGTGAGTCCGCACCAGTTCAAAGTGCTCAGTTTATGATTCTAACCAGCTTCCTAGGATCAGCGTCGATTCAGTGCAAGACGACACAAGGCATATCCTGGCGCAAATTGAGACTTTACTCAACCAGCTCAGTATAGAGGATCTCGAATCGGCACTGGCCCAGACTGGGTCGGAGTCAAGCTATATGCTACGTCGATACCTCGAGTCCGCCTCCGGTTATGCAGAATCGATACTCAAAGGCGGCTCGGGAGCCACAATCAAAACGACGGCTATAGGTGCCGAAACCCCAAGCACTGGGTTCACCTTCACCCCGAGCCGACTATCTTCCATACGAGAAGTGCCACCGCCGGTACCGCTACCAGAACTGACGACGGACAACCTGAAGTTGCTTACCAAAGAGCTTTACGTGCCAGTGCAGAAAAAGAAGAAGCGCATACACCGACGATCGTGGCTCGCGCTCGGAAGGTTGAAATCGATCAATACTATGGCATCGGCTAGAGAAAGTCAGATTGAGTCGGCGGAAGATGAGGCTGAGCTGGACGATATATTGGTCATTATACGAGAACTTCTTTATCTGGATGAGGCGGATTGGTTTTACATTGAAAGTTGTGTTGCGGTTGTTCTTTTCTCGTTGTTCGTTTTGGTGATGGCTAGGTACCGGCCAGAATGGGATTATTCCGGCTACTTGACGTTCCTACGACAGTACCTCTCGTGGCGCAGTTCTGAGCCTGGAAGTAGCCATGCAGTTTAGACATAGTGACTCTCGGATTCGAGGTTTTGGGACGAGAACGAGAAGAGGTTGAGGGTGCAATTGCGGCGTTATATCAAGGAACCCTCGCAGCTTTCGGTGGAATAGTACGGCAATTGATGGACGAGGATTTGCCCCAGGGATTGGCAGGCGATGATCATGATGGGTTATCCGGTTGCAAGGCTGAGAGGTTATAACGAGATGCGTGAAGCCAGCTTCAACAGATGCAAAGCTGCCATTGAGGCCCTCGTTTGCGCTATGAGACGCTACAAGAAGAATTCGAAGTTTGAAAGCTGCTAAGCTCTTTTATTGGATCATGGTTCATCGAATTGCACATCTCTGAGAGTGATGTTAAGACCAGGAGCATTTATGAGGTTTTCGATTACCGACACAGGCTCGAAATGGTTGCCCACATCCAACCTCATGCAGCGCTCCGCTCAACGAGCACAGCCACAAAGCACATCGACTTCGCAGCAATTTTCCGACGCACAACTGCAAATCAAACGTTCGGGGGCTGGGGACGAGGCTACATCAAACCAGCTTAAAGCACTCGAGCCTTTCCTCCGTGTCCCTTCATAAGTTGACACCACGCGTGGATCATTCACTGCCACAACTCACCAGATCCCAAAGAAAGCACCACTTCTAGTCTTCATCGAGAGCGAAGTCAAGACGGCCACTCATACACCAGAAGTCACGAGAATCAACATTGGAAATAATGGCATCGACTTTATTCGCCGTTCTTCCATCAACCATCGCGGCTGGTATGCAGCTGTTTCAGTTAGTCGAAGATATGAGGACGGGGCCGTTTGACATAAGGGATATCAAGAAGGAAATCTCAGAACTATGTCCCATTCTACAACAGCTTTACTCGCGTCGTACAGACCATTCGGTTCTCGAGAGCTCACGAGCACGGAGGTTGAGAGAAGAAAACGAGAGAAACCTTGGAGCTGTATTAGAGAGTTGCGGTCTGATTCTTCGGGATGCGTTACAACTCTTGGGGAAATACGACACCCATGGAAGAGCCGGGCTCATCCAAGGAATGAGCAGATTTTCATGGGTCGTTGATGGTCAGAAGAAGGCTGGGAAGCTAATGAAGCGGCTTGAAGCAAATAAGCTAACCCTTTCAATAGCGGTAGGCTTGTTAGCACAGTAAGTCTCAGGCTTTTTACCAACTCTCCCAAAGGCCTTACTAACGGATGAAAACCAGGACCACAATCGAAAAGACTGGAGAGACAGTCAACTGCATCTACGATGATCAACAATTCCTTATCACCCAGATTCGAGATCTCATAGGGAAACTGGAAAAGGACGATATCTCATCCGTTCTTGCAGAGTCTCCATCAGAGCATAGCTTCCTGTTACGAAGGTATTTGGAGTCTGCTTCAACCTATGCCGAATCAACCATTCCGGATACGACGAGCCACAGAGATGAAGAGGATGGATATGCTGAGGTCAAGACTCCGAGTACGCACTCTGTTGCCAGTGGTAGCATTTCCGAGTCTCATATGAACTCACGACGGACATCAGACAATTCCTCGGAGATGCGGTATGATATCAGCAGCGAGCGGTCCGAGGTGTTGGAAGAAGCTGTACCGGATTGTGGCAACACGAGGATTAGTACATATCTGCAGACGATGGCGGCGATGCGTGAAGAGCTACTTATAGATTCGGTCACGCCAGAGTATCAGAATATCCTCGAAGAAGTGGTGAAACCAGCTGCTACCCTGATTACGACCACATTTACACCAATCGACCCATCTTCCTCCGCATCAGGCTCTGGTAATCTGCATCAGAATGAAGAACAGACTCAGCTTTCAGACTCTTGGGAGGATACACTATCTACAACCGCCGTAGCAGGAGACTCTGACCACTCTGAACCAAGCGAAGATGGAAGTATGGACGATAATCTTGACTCTGCTGACGATTCAGATATGCCCCCGTTTGAATCGGCTGTTTATCTTTTCTTGAGCCCGAACGATGAGGACCGCTTATTCGGTAGGCAACACGATACTGTGTAGCCTACTTCATTGCTCCTATGATACGAACGCGACCTTTGTACTGTTTACAGGACGGGTCAATCATCCCAGCTGCGGCCAGCGGCCAGTCTTGAAACGTGTGTTTCCGTCAAATAAGATGTCGTGCAGTACAATACAGTGCTCCATCATAGCAGGTTTAAACGTTTGAAACCACGTCCTTTTTTACCGTAATCGTCGATTTGGCGGTGCCCGAGTATAAGATTAGTCGATTATTACCTCTCTATGTTCTTGAGGAGGACATCGGATATTACCGCTATTATGCATGTTCACTCGTTACTTGTCACACCTTCCCCTCTCTTGGCAGCTCTTTCTTCCCATGCAAGCACCCATTTCCAACAGCCTTCGAAGTTCCATCATGCTGTTGCTCAGAAGAAAAGGCGCGATTTCTGCTGCAGTCGTACTGCGGCAAGTGCCTTTTGTTTAAAAGCGCGCTCGTACGAAGATGCTGGGCAGATAGCACTGCCGACCTTGGGCTCTTCATCGCCAATAGCGGTGGGTCGGAATCCATTCCTGGCTTCCACCGACACTCGAGACTTTTCATTCCCAACGAACAGCACCCAAGCACCTTGAGAAAGAACACCACTCACCTCCGAATTACTTCCTTAACAAAGGAAATCGTCACACATAGCCACATCCAGGCCACCGCTTCTCGCGAGTGATCACCACTCGTTTCTTCAGCTTGTCCGCCCTCCGAAACTTGAAGTTACTCCGGCATCGCGAAAACTACGACATTCACTTCGCGAGCATCTGATCTTTCGGGAAGGTAGCTGCCGAAATCGACAGTACTGCCAAAATGCTGCCACTATCCTTCCTGACAATCATCCCATCGACCCTCACCGCCGCCATATCGCTCTACCAGCTCCTCCAGAATATGAAGGCTGCACCCGACGAGATCCGCGACATCGAGACCGAGCTATCACACCTGTGTCCCATATTACAGAAATTGCAGGCTTCCGAACCGATACATCCTGTCGCATCAGGGCCCGAGTGCTTGATGCCTGGTGGCTTCCGAAGGACGGCGACGAATGACCCATTGATGGAGAGTGATCAGAATCTTGCACTGGTCCTGCGTGGCTGTGAAGACGTCTTCAGCGACATCCGGAAGTTGATTGGGAGATACGATACGAATGGAAAAGGAAGCCTTTCGAAGCAGTTGGATAAGGCCCGCTGGACCATGAAGGGCCAACGGAAAGCGGAGGCATATAGGAAAAGGCTGGCTGAGATCAAATCAACATTGAATATTGCGGTCGGGCTAATGGTTGGGTAAGTTTCCGGCGACTAGCTTTCCATCACATCTGTGCTAACGCTGTACAGGCGAAAGGTGGATGCCGTACAGTTGGATACCAGCGAGATGGTCTCTAAGATCCATGATCTGCTTGCATACTTCACCCAAGACGAACTCGAATCAACACTCGCTCAAATTCCGGCTTCCGAGTATAGTTACCCTCTACGCAGATTTCTCGAGTCGGCATCTACGTATGCGGAATCTGTATTAGATGGCAATATCGATGCAGGTTCTGCGAGTCATCATCAATCCCAAGCTTTCAAACAGAGATCAATCTATGAGCCATCGCTCTATCCGGACGTCCAGGAGCGTTCACTCGATCCGAAAACGAACTTGAGCACGGCCAACCTTCTGTTGTTCAACTCTCAGAAATCCGAAGCAAAGCACCACATAGTTGAAACTTCTGGGGCAATAGAGCTGGAGGCAGAACCGGTGATAGTAAAAGATGCTTCTTTCAAAACTGCGCCAGTGGTGGCTATTTTTGAGCTTGAAGCAGAGACAGTTCTGCCGACCGTCAAGCCAACATATTTTTCAGTTCTGTCTTCAAAAGTGTCGAAGGTCATGAAGAGAGCAACGGTTGTAGCGCCATCCACAATCACAAAGATTAGCCCAGCGGCTACAACATACCCGGAAGCTACAAAAAGGAACGATCGGAAACCTGTGGGTTCACCATCCGCGCCTCAGCCGACCAAGCCAGCACATCCTCCAACAAATCAACCAGGATCTGCGGCTGTAGACAGTCTAAAGCCATCACAAGGAGAGGACAAGCCGACAGTTACTTCAACAGTTGCAGAGAAGCTTAAGACAATGGCTGCTAGAAAGATGGTGCATATATCGGAGGTTGGGGCGGCTTTTGCAACAGATGCCGGAGTACAGATTGCCGATGTAGTGGAAGGATTTACTAAAGCTGGGACTGACTGTAAAATAGCTGTGGTCCTCCTTGGAGTAACGCTTTTTATCTTTGGGTACGTAAGTTGATGGAATTAGAACTCAACTTGCCTGGGTTGCCACGGCACTCTCTGTAGAGTTATCACAAGACCAGAATTTGGGCATTGGAGGCGGATGCGGCCATGCATGGTTGCTACACTCGTACACTGGAATGGATGATTCGCGCGTGGCTTTTCCAGACTATCAAAGAACGTTTTGCAGTAAAGAACATTTGGCCTGCATGCAATATCCAACACTGTTTACTTCCTACTCGAGCAGCTTCCTGATTGGTTATATTCGGACAGCCGTTTCATCACAGTCCCTTGTGCATATGCCGGATATATCCGTCCTGTTGCATGTTGACTTCTTGGTGTCAACCACTGGCATACGGCCCTTGGCATTAGGGATCAATCCAGTCAGATTTCTTGAAACATCTTTTGCCAGCACAGCTGCGCTGCTGTCCAGCCTTCAGGGTGGCTGTCAATCGCCCGCACAGTGGCTTACTATGCCACGAACTGAGGCCGAGTGCACTTCTCTCCAGAGAACATCGTCTTTCCAGCTCATCAGTTCAACCACATTTCTTCACCAACGCAACGCGCCTCGAAGCCTAAAGCCTGGAATCCAACAATCATCTAGACAGATCAACCCTTCTACGGTCTACTTCCTATTCCACCACTACCTTCCGACACATCGAAGCTCGAAAGCTCTGGTCCGATAACTTCATCACAAGAGCTCTACTCTCGAGTCCAGCCGGTCATAACTCCACCATTCGACAACCTACGATGTCATCAACGGCGCTTCTATCAACGCTTCCTTCAACAATAGCAACTGGCATGCAACTGTTTCAATTGTTTGAAGAGATGAAAGCGGCACCAATCGAGATCAAGGACATTAAAAGGGAAATCACAGAGCTATCCTCAATACTTCAAAAGCTCCATCTCGGTGGTGCCGAGTTGGTTCCGGCAGCAAGCGATACCTGTGGTACGGAGCCTGAGGATGTAGAGGCCAGCGTGCTGAGGGGAGAAAATGAGAAGAACTTGGGGGCCGTTCTAGGAAGCTGTAATACTATTCTGCAGCAAACTTCGAAGCTGTTGGAAAAGTATAACGCACGTGGGAAGAATGGGTTCGTCCAAGGGATGGATCGACTGTCATGGTCAGTGGATGGACAAAAGAAGGCGACGAAACTGAAAAAGAGTCTCGAAGCAAGCAAGTTGACACTCAATATTGCCTTAGGACTGATGATGCAGTAAGTCTCAGACCCAGAGTGACCCAAGATTACTGCTAACCAGCTTGTGCACCCTTAGTCAAAGGCTGGAAGCAGCAAGAAAGACGATGAGCCTCGTGCACGGGGCAACTGAAGCAACTGCGGGTAGAATGGGCCACATACACGAAAATACAGAGATAATCATATCTCAAATCCGGGGACTACTCGGCAGGCTGGACGAGGATGAAATCGGCTCCTTAATTGCGGGTGTCCCCTCAGAGCATAGTGTTATGCTTCGACGATACCTACAATCAGCCTCGACATATGCCGAATCGACAATCTCAATCATACAACATGAGCCATCGACACCACGTATTGACAGGGGGATAATCTGCGCTGAAAACGTTACCGATAGGGTGGAGAAAATCCTTCTACAGATTATTGCCGACTTATCCAATGACTCGGATGATGTCCTCTCCGCATACTTTTCTGAAAGTTTTCTCGACCGAGTGGAGCGGATTCTGATCGACCTTAAGAAGCTACTGAGGGAGCGTAGGAAACTACGTAGAAAGGAAGATGATGTTGCGAAACTGTTTGATGCGGAGATTCAGCGGCTACGGACGAAAGAGTTGGAGTTTCGGAGGGAGTCGTATCAAGCAAAGGAGTCGGAAGCCACTGCCCAGTACGAGACGTTGACTCGAAATTTTGTAAGGCTTAAACAAGCGCTGCAGTAGATGACTCGCAAGTTCTGTTTCTTACTAGTTAGTAGATGAGGTTTCACCCCCGAATTGCCGAACCTAGGTGACTCTGACGCCTATTATACCGTCTGCTTCCGTTGTCCGATGTTCTTTGGCTTCGTACTGTACAACCCTCAGTCCAAAAGCAAAGAAGGAATGGTAAAACAATCTGGCCTCAGCCCGGGATTGAACCGGGGACCTCCTGCATTCTATAGCCCAAAGCAGGAATCATACCACTAGACCACTAAGGCGAACATGTCGGCTTGCCGAAACGATTTCTGCGAGAGGGTGAGAAAGGCTTTCTTCATATTATCAGTGTTTCTTGCCAATATCTAGCACATTTCATTGGGCTTCTTTAGAAACTCTCCGATCACTCTCCGATCACACCATATCTACGTACTTCATAACCCAACAGTAGATTTGCGGTTCTAAGTAAGGTTGCTGTGCCACTTCCCTTGGTGGTACGAAAACACTTGGAATGCAGTGCACCGCCGCGGGCCGCGGGTTGTCACCCCTCACAAAAACGCTTCCATTTGCTACACTCTCATCAATTCGCACCCTTCGAGTAAACTTACCATTGCTGACAAGCATCATCGCCATTCGATATACCTTTAGCCCGAGCTTCCGACTCTCCTTCGTTCACAGTCCTCACCTCTGCAACTCATTACCCACCCTTATACCGATCTTTATATCTTGGGCCCCCAAAGGAAACCACCGGACAATCCGGCCGGCCATAACTACCTCAGGCTCCGCAACATTCGCAAGCAAACACTGCAGACAACCCCGCCACGGTGTGCCCAATCGCTCAAACTGTCAACAACGATGCCATCCACACCGCTATCGATACTTCCCTGCGTTGCAGCTGGTGCCCAGTTACTGCAGCTACTCGAAGAGATGAGAGAAGCGCCATACGATCTCACAAACATCGAGAAGGAGATCTCTGAATTGTGCCCGATACTGCGACAGCTACACAAGCGTCGTACAGCGCTGACCTCGACCCGGACAAGCAATACCAAGCAACCAGGCATCAGCGACGCTCGTATACGAAATTTGAAGGAAGAGAACGAGAAGAACCTGGCTGCCGTGCTACAGAGTTGCGACCAGGTGCTCCGGGAGACGTCCAAGCTGGTTGTAAAGTACCATTCTCGAAGCAAACCAGGGCTCGTCCAGGGAGTGAATAGGATGGTATGGGTTATGGATGGACAAAGAAAAGCAGAGAAGTTGAAGAAACGGCTCGAGGCAAATAAGCTGACTCTCGCGATCGCGGTGGGCTTGATAACACAGTCGGTTATTATCTTCTTCAGAAGAGCTCTACTGATCGTTGGTGATAGGAAGACAACAGAAGTCACAGGCGAAACTGCTAACTTCATTTATGATGGCCAGCAAGCTCTCATTTCTCAGATCCAAAGCCTAATTGGAAAGCTCGACAAGGAAGACATCAGCTCTGTAGTAGCGGGAGCTCCATCAGAACATAGTTTCATGCTACGGAGGTATCTGGAATCAGCATCCATTTACGCCAAATCGACGGCACACTTACAGTATCATCATAACGCCAACAAAGAAAGTGGAGCTATGACTTCCCAGGCGGTCCGCGGCGCCTCCAATACCGGTAGCATTATGAGCGGAACGATCCAGAAGCCCGTTAAGTCGGGGCCAAGTGCTGCTCAAAAAAGGATGGCAGAAATGCGAGAGGCATTACGAACAGCTACCATTACTCCGGAGTCTTTGCATCGTATCGAAGAAGAAGCAAGGTTGCTTGCACCAATGCCAGATAACAAAGTTACCGCGGAATTGCAATCATTACCAAAACAACCGAGTCCTGAGGATTCACGTTCACTCAACGATCCTGATCCGCCTAAGGATTCTCACCAAGTCATCGCTCCTCCCTTTTCACGTAAGGATCTTCCTCCACGTACGGATCCTGCTCCACCTATGGCCCCTCTTTCAGATCACCATCAAAGGAGACGTGCCAGTTCGTTGGACGGTATACGCCTAATCAATCAAAACCAGGATACTAGTACCCTTGGCAGGCTGATGAATCCGGATCCGTTTCTTAAGGCATTGCTGGAAGAACGACAACAACTACTGGCGACCATATCCGCAGGTAACGTTGTGACAACTCATACTGAGACGTATGGTGGATATCGATGGTACGGGAATGATCGACTAAAACGACGTGACGCCGAGCCAGCTAAGGAGCCTGAGGTAGCTTGGGCTGATTACTGAATCTACAGAGATTAGAATGCTATACTCTTCCTAAGAGGGTGTGTCCGCTTTTCGCTTGATCGCAAGTTAACAGAACAAGCTACGCAAAAACGTTGAAAAGGCCTTGAGGTCTGATTTACCCCCGGAACCTGACGGATCCGCCTGCCCATAATGATGGATGATTCCAATTACCTCCACCGAATTCGAGCTGCTGTATCTTCCCGATAGAGAACTTGGCAGGCACTGTCCAACCACCCAGTTTCATGATGCAACTACCCGTTATATATATCGCCTGCACAGCCTTCAACAATGCGACTAAACGGCTGACCCCTCGACTCTCAAAACGACAGCACCCCTACAACATCCTCCCAACCGACTTCGACTGGTGTTAATTGTAAATATATATATATATCACATCTCAAGCACTTCACTGAGACCGCGAAGAAACCCGCCAACATACAAAGTCATTCATCTTCAGCCAATCTACCGTGTCCGACCCACCCGATAGAGCCCCAAATTCCCCCAAAAACATCGGCAATGTCGTCCACGCTCCTCTCCATGCTCCCCTCAGGCTCCACAATCGCAACCGGACTGCATCTCTTCCGCATCTTTGAAGAAATGAGAACCGCCCCATTCGACATCCGTGCCATTGAGCAGGAAATACACGAGCTCTGTCCAATCTTGCAGCAGCTCCACGACCGAAGCATCGAGCTAGGAGCAAGCAACACACTTGACCAGGCATCAGGAGCCTTGTGGAAGGAGAGCGAGAAGAATCTAAAGTTGGTATTGCTAAACTGTGATGCAATCCTTCGGGAAACGGTGACGCTGCTTTCGAGGTATAATTCGGGTGGTAAGGCGAGGTTCTTTCCGGTTGTGATGGATAGGTTGTCGTGGGTAATGGATGGGCAGGGGAAGGCTGGAAGGCTGAAGAAGAGGTTGGACTCGGAGGCGAGTAAGGTGACACTGAATATTGCTGTGGGGTTGATGATACAGTAAGTATCCCTCGCGCTCTGTTGAAACTGGTGCTAACAAGTACTTCAGACAAAGGATCGAAACGGCAGGAGAGACTGTCGATCTGATTCATGACGACACCCAGTTGATGAAGTCTCAGATTGAGACATTACTCGAAAAGCTCGTGGCCGGAGGGACGGATAATAACATAGAAGGCACCCGAGCGATCAAGGCCCAAATATGTGTGCTCCTCGCAAAGCTACATGATGAACTTGGAGAGTCCACCCTCGATCCCAACAATTCGGAGTCTAAACACAGCTTGATGCTAAGCCGATTTCTCGCATCGACCTCGACTTATGCGGAGTCAACCGTCTTGGGCGATGAGCTGGACGTTGAGATCGAGGAGTTGAGCTCGAGACCAGAGGCCCCCAAAGAAAGAAAACCGTATGCCACTTCAGAATGGAACGAACATCAGTTTCAACAAACTTGTGTTGATGACGAAGTCTTGAATAGACAGGTACAACAATTGCTTTCCATTTTCAAGGATAGCGACACAGAGACGGAAAGAGCTCGGTTCAGCGCAGACCTTCCATATCCGCGGATCCGACTCATGGAAGCGGCCTATTCAAAGCCTTCATGAAAGACATGCTCCGTTTCACTCGCGATCGAGATATTTAGACTGTATTTAAAAAAATTTCGATACTATCATTTCAGTTCCACGGCGGCAGTCTATGGGATAATACCGGCGTCCTTCGCAGCTGAGACCAGCAGTTGGCAGCTCATACACTTTCCATCATTTTTCTGTTTTGCATTGGTGTCGAGGCCTGGGGTTCAACCGGATCTGATTCAGATGCCTTGATCCGTGATGAAGTCTCTCGAGCTCTCTAACTGGCAACGTTCATGCCGATAAGAAGCCAGTCTTCGGGGCTCGGAGCTAGTCCTTGTTTCCTTGTTCATTGCCATTGTCCAGCGCAGCCCCTTCCAACAATGCGCATGTGCATGCTGGCGCTCCGGACAATGGCAGCTCATCTTACATTTTTCGACATGAAAGTCAGAATACCGGGTTGGGTATCGCCATATTTTCTGCATAATTTGAGAGAACACCTCAATATGTGGGATTGGGGAGGTGTGTACATACTTATGTCCACTCGCATAGCCTCTGCAAGGCTGCTTCATTTGTCCCCAAAGCGGCTAGCTTCACACAAGGCATGCACGGTCCGACGCGGAGTCAGCAAAGCCGACCTCTCCTGTCCTCTTGCAGCTTAAGCTTGCCTGTGGACTTCCAAACGATCATCACAAGAGAGGTAGCATTTTCCTTCCTTTCCCCATGCCAGTGGTTTCATCCAGGTTATCACCCTCTTAAGCATATTTCTGTTCTTTGAAGTACTATCGGTTTCGGAGTCCCTTCTTCAGCGCCGGCCAGACTCGGGCTCGAGGAGTTTCCCAACCATTCACAAGACTGCTGCGGTCTCTTCTTCACGTTTCTTCCGTTCGTGATAAGCGCGCCGGGCGATTCTCAAGACAAATGCTGCCAAAAGAAACAACGCAAGCCCAACTCTCAGCAATCTCGAAACACGACCTTCACAATGACAGGCGCACTACTCACCGTCCTACCCTCCGTTATCGCAACAGGCGCGACACTTCTTCAGTTGCTTGAGGATATGCGATCAGCACCTATCGACATTTCAGAGATCAAGAGAGAAATGTCACAGTTATGCCCCATTATTGAGAGGTTGAGAGTCTCTCAGACAGATAGCCGGAGCACATCAGCCGCAAGTTTGGGCCAAGTTTGTCTTCGGATTTCGGCCACTCAAGTTGGAGATCAGCATCTTTGGAAGGAAAACGAGACCAATCTTGCTGCCTTGTTGTATAGCTGTAGGGTTATCTTCTGGCAAACAACGAAGCTGCTGGAGAGGTACAGTGGAGACTCGGAAAAGCGCATCTTTGCGAAGCATGTCGATCGGATTATGTGGATGCTTGAGGGCCAGCGGAAGGCGGACAAGTTGATGAGAAGGCTGGAAACGAACAAGTCGACTCTTTCAATTGCGGTTGGGTTGATCACACAGTAAGTGGGCCCAAAGGGAACGTTGAAAGTCCTGCCTGCTAATACCTTCTAGAAGTACCGTGGAAAGGGCCGGACACAGACTGGAGGAACTTTACGAAAACACACAGTTGATTCTTGCGCAGATTGGAACCGTGATGGGCAGGCTAGACCAGGAGGAGGCTTCGTCGGCGCTCGTTAAAGGCTCTTCTGAGAACTCCTTGCTTATACGGCGGTACCTGGAATCTGCTTCTTCCTATGCGGAGTCAATCATCTCAGGCTCGATATCTACCTGCGAGTACTATCCAAGGTCGCGAGGGTACGCCGTGAAGTATTCGCATCAGCCTAAGAAGGAGCAGCCTGAAGACGAGGACTGGGAATCTGACGACGAACAACCTGAAGAACAACAGTCGGATGAGAAGGGCTTTGAGGACGATCAGCCTGACAAATACCAGTATGCCGATTCCGAGGGAATCTGTTACAGTGCGGGAAAGACGGGGAAATTAAGCCAGTACGCAGAATCAATATGCGAGAGCGTAGTTACCTCTGAGTCCACAAGCGACGCAACAGCCGAATCCAAGTCGAACGAGGGCGGTTCGGCAAATCTCTACACGGTCGCACCAAATACACGAGAGTCACCGGTAGCAGCCGAAGAGGCAACTGGCAACATGGACTCAACCATCTCACAGACAAACGAAACAGAAAGCAATTCAAAATTGGAGCGAATCACCTTATTCAATCAAGAAGCACCTTATCGCGTTGTTGACCCACTTCGAAAGCACGGGATCTATAGGGAGAGATCTCCTTTGCAATCTATCATTCGATGGCATCGCGACATGCAAGAAGGACCTCACTTTGAATCAGACTCCGATTATGAGAGTCCAGGAGATGGTCCGTCCTGCGAATCTCCTCCGCGAGCTGTTAGAAGCTCGCACAACTTCATGCAAATAAGGCAACAGTTTGAAGCGGACCCCGATTGCAAGCGCTCAGAAGATGGCGCAATATGCGAATCTCCTCCACTGCAATCTGTCATGAGGCGGCATCGCGACATGCAAGAGAAACTGGAAGTCGAATTCGATATCGACTTGGACTGCGAGAGTGCAGGAGACTCGGATGGTGCAATACGCGAACCCCCTGAGAGTCCTCAGCCGGTCTCACGCTGGTATAAAGACATGCAAATTGAAGAAGACCAGCTTGAGCCTGAATCAGATCCCCATTGCAATATCCTCCGTGGTGTGGCAATACATGAATCCCCTCTGGAAAGCGTGGAAAGTTGGGATGGCGACAAGAAAGAGTTGGTTGAACCGGAAGTCAACATGATCAATCGCGAGAGTTCGCGGGCTGGTCATGGTGCAGGAAGGTACCTTTCTCTGCAGGCTGTCAAAAGTCGGGATTGTGGAATGCAAAGAAGGCCAGAATCGGTCACAGATCCTGCTTCGAAGGGCCCAGGAGATGGCCCAATACACGAACTTCCTCTGCGGCGTGCCGTAAAAAGTTGTCAGTGGGATGATGACGTACAGGAGGTCCAGTCATCGAAGCCAGATCATGATAAGAGTCTCGGGCATAGTACGTCTCCAAAGAGCTTGCTCGATTGTTTCATTCCGAAGCCCACTATATTAACAGCGGAGGAAGTCATCCGGCTTGGTACTGTAAGCGTGCTCGATTGCTTTATTCCAAGCTCTACTCCTCTATTATCGTTGGAAGAGATTGACCAGCTTACATCGAGCTTATGATGGTCTTCTAACGGTGTTCAGGAACTTGAAAGGGATTGGTGTTGACGATTTCTTTTTGTGCTGATATATAAGCGTTTTGCGGCAAATGGTCACATACGGCCATAGATTGAAGAATATACGGGACCCCGGTCGCTCTCCCATAATCAGGCTTGTAGATCACTTGAAAATAGTGCATCCTTTGGATCCAGATACTTATGATTGCTGCATGCTGTAGTCAACACCCGGCTGATGAGAAGTTGGTCGACGGACCATAGCATGGGTCCTTACTAGTAGAAATATTCCACACTCTGTCTGAAAAGTGGCTTGCTTGCCGATAGCTCAGAAATGTATCCATAACTGAAAAGGGTTCATGAATTCATAACTTGAAGTTTGTTGTACAAGCCTGCACATGGCAGTCGTGTGATCTAAACGCTGGAAGTGCCAAGCGTTGTTTAAGATTGCGCAGTTAACCACACCAATGCCGTGCCGGATGGATGCATAAACATCATAAACATCGCGGTTGCTTGAACACAGCCTCCCACGGATGGCGAGTAGCTAGCCATCATCTTCTTCTGCCAGCTTCAAGCTGGTTAAGGATTTTGATTTGAGAAACTCACCTTTTAGTTAGCCAGTATTCAAATCGCACAACAACTCAGAAGCAGAAGTCACGGAGCATCGATCTCGCCGACGGACCTGGCAGTAGCCATTACAACAATACCCCGCTCCGAGCGGGATACCCACAAAAGCCACGAATCCAATCAATCAGACCTCCCATTGACTACCAGGTCCAGACTCCTTTCACACAGAATACACAACAAGTCATCGCGACCTCTCGGACCTGGCCACACCTTCCAAGCACTTCCACCGAAACCAAACCGTCGAATCAACACCGTCAAGGTAGTAACAGGTGTATCCACCTACGATGTCGTCCAGTCTTCTTTCGGTCCTGCCTTCGACGATCGCAGCTGGGATACAGTTGGTACAACTGCTTGAGGAGTTGAAGACGGCACCGTTCGACATCCGCGACATTGAAAGGGAGGTTTCGGAGCTATGCTCTATCCTTCACCAACTCCGTGATCGGGCGAGGACAAGATCAAACACTACTTCTACGAGGGAAGAGGACGATCGGACGAAACAGCTGAGGGAAGAGAATGAACGGCAGTTGGGTGCATTCTTACTGAATTGTGATGGGGTGTTGCAAGAGACATCAAAGCTACTGGGGAGGTACAGGAAACGGGGGAAGATCGGCTTTGCGGAGAGGTTATCGTGGAGTATGGATGGTCAGAAGAAGGCTGAAAAGATGTACAAGCGGCTTGAGGCAAGCAAGTTGACGCTGAATATTGCCGTGAGCCTTTTGACGGAGTAAGTGGCCGGCCAGATTGCTTGCCTGTGCCTTCACTGACTAGATTGTGCTAGGCAGCGAGTCAAAGAGGCAGGAGACACTGTTGACCTCATTCACGGCAATACACAGACTATTTTGTCACAGATCAACTGCTTACTAGAAAGGATCGACGAAGATGACATCGAGACCAGCTCAACGCTTGTACAACCGCCATCTGAATATAGCTTTACGGTTCGGAGATACTTGGAATCAGCATCCACGTATGCCGGATCGGTTGCATCGGATACTCAAGGAGATATCCTCGACACGGAGGAAGTTCATGGCGATGAGGAGCATAGAGCTTCATTGCAAATCGATCTCACTTCATCGTCACGCCATAATTCACTTTTACAATCGCAAGCTGCTTCCGATGCACGGCCAGGATATCCTAATCCGAGTCCAACTCCGTCTCTTGATAGCCCTGAAATTACCAAGAGTCTGAACGGTCCGAGTGGTGCCAACGATAACCAACCCAAGCAGATTGCGCCGGGTGTGGAAGGAACCGCGACCCCTACTCCCAATAGCCCTGAGGTTTCCAAGATCGTGAACAATCCGGATGATTCCTGCGGTAACCAACCTGAGCAGATTGAGCTGAGTTTGGACGGAACCACTCCGAATCTCGATAGCCCTGAGAGTACCAATATTCTGAGCAATCAGGATCATTTCAATGATAACCAACTTGAATCCGAGCAGATTGTGTTGAATGGGGACGAAACCACGACTCCGAATAATATACCGGAGTCCATTGTCACTTCCACTCTGTCCGAGCCCTTGTCTTCGGGTTTATTACCAACGGACAACACGAAGAACTTGAATGCGTCTCTGAAGCCGCATCCCACCGGTCTCAGAGTCTCCGATACGGCCCACGAGAATCCCACCGAACAGAGGATAGATACCACTCCCGATGTGCATGCTATGGCAGTCGAGCACCACCACGGTCAAGAGCTGGTTCATCCAGTACAAAACAGGACCAGAAGTAAAGCTCGCCCGGACTCCAGGAAAAGAGACAAAGTAGTAGTAAGGCGCATGGAAGGATCTCGCGGCCTACGCAGGGCTGCTAAAGACGAAAACTCCAAGCAACAAGCAATCACAAAGAAGGCGATATTAGATCCCACTGCAGCGCTTCGTCAAATAGACGGACAAAAGGAAATCACAGTTTATGTTTCCTATTGTACACCGGAACCGGACAACTCTCAACCACCGGAGCGCGCAATCAGAGGAATGTTATATTTTGATGGACGTTCCTTTTCTTTGATTCTGAACCATCCATTGCCTCGTATCGGGCGACAAAACGAACTCGCACTTTTCCGATTCAGAGTCTACACCAGAACTGGCCAACGTTCAGCCAACACCGCGCTCTATCATCGGCAGAGGAACGTTTATTATTAGTGGACGGAACTTTTCTGTAAACCTCGTTACGAGTCCAAACAAATATTCACCAGGCTAAAGCGACTTCTAGCTACTAAGTAGATGCTCGAGCGCTCACCCAGGTACTAGAATGATCCACGTTGCAAGACGTAAATAGTACTTTTGTCTCCCAAGTTGTGTTCTTGTGTCCATGATGGTTTCCAAAAGTAACAACGTACATACGTACTAGTGGAGTTCATTTTATCAAGCTTGGAACTGTGCCATTAAGGATAGCTTAGGTAGTGGGTCTGCGCCTCTCGGTGATGAATCCGAGTCTTGAATGACCAACACACTAGATCGAAATAATTGCAGCGAACCGAAGAAACAAAAAAAGTTATACTTGATTGGAGAATGCATACGGCCATAAATTGAAGAATATACGGGATCCCGTTCGCTCTCCCATAGTCAAGCTTCTAATCGCCAAGTTAGTACTGCGGTGGGTGACCACGCGGGAATCCTTGGTGCTGTATGTTTTGCATTTTGCGTGCGTCAAGACCTGGAGTCGAACTCGCCGTGTCTTTTTGAGTGATGAAGCCCCCATCGACGTTGGTGTTTTGCTTGTGGTCAAGAGTGACTTTTTCGTTAGACCAAATACTTTGGAGGAGACTTTGACCTTTGGTTGATCGTTCCCGATAGCCTCATTCCCAGTCTCCACGTGGTAAATTTCCGTAGCTGTTCCCGATGCCTCTTGCTATCCTTTTGTTCAACGGTCAACGACCTCATGGCATGGGCAAAGCTTCACCGTTTTGAACGAAATGATGGGTTGTCTGATCTCTTGAACCCATTTGGGTCTTCTTTTTCCCAGGTGATTGATCCTCAGCCAAAGATGCTCTTATGCCGAAGCACAGTGGAAGGGTATTACTATTAAAATCATGCACAGAAACAAGACACTTTCGCGCTGTGGACAACACAGTTTAATTCACGATTGTTCACCAGGAAAAAAACAGACAGAGGTTCAAGAGGGAATCCGGGCTTCAAGAGCAATGAATTCACTAAACTACCAAACTCCCACGGACCCAATCCTCCTCCATCGACGACCGTACCGACAATCCGACCGAGTAGAGACAAACAATCCTAATCTTCAGAACCCGTTAGCACAAGTCCCAAACCACCACCTCCACAACACCACCTTCATCAAAACAAACGAAAAGGAAGGTGAAATGTCGAGACCATTACTAAGAAACCTCCGCACAGTTCCACCTTACAGCGAAGCATAGGTCTCTACTCAAAAACGGTCCCCCCCCACCCTACACGAAAGCGTCCCCTCAAAACGAGGTTCGTCTCAAAACCACTCACCAACACCTCCACAACGACAAAACGCCGAGGGGAGGGATGGCACAACGAGGGTCCGTAGCGGGCGAGGTTGCTCTGCCAAAGTTGTAACAGACCTGCTTCCATCGAGAAGATGCCAACCTGGGCCTTGCTTGCGCAAGGGAGGAGGGCGGAAGAGGACTTGACTTAACGATGGCGCCTTGCGGCAAGTTTGTGGGCAGGGAAGGAGGGAGGTGAATCGAGGGGAACGAGAAGGCATTGAGCAAAGAGGGGGGGAGGGGGTGAGCTTACCGAAACCGAAGCAGCATCTCACCGCCATGACCGGCATGGACGGCGAGATGCAATTGTCGTGATGGGTCGTCGTTTGGTGTTTCGAAGGGGATGTCGTCGCTAGAAACTTTCCCGCTAGCAAATCCCACTTTTTTATCCCACCGCCAAGGCACTTGCTGGCCCCGCCATTCCTTTTGGGGTGGGAAAACCTGGCGCACCACTTTGCGGCAGAAATCGCAGAAATCGCAAAAAGGTAGAAACTTCTCATCCTCAAAACACCACGGACAAATCTTCCATCACATCATCGACAATCCCAGCATCACCACCTCGAACGGCCAATAAAGAAACACAACAGCATCCACAATGCCAAAAGTCAAAGGCCCCCTCCGCAAACATCAAACCCCCTCCAAAAACCCCTACCACAAGCCCCCAGCGGCGGCCAAATCCGTCTTCAAGAATACGCAAGCCTCCACCCACGCAAAGAACATCCCCGGCAAGAACCTCAAGGGTTCAAAAACAGATGGTAAGAACAAGAAGGGTGTCGTCCACCAGGGAGGCCAGCGCCCAACGCTGCCGTTTAATCCAGAGGATACAACCCTCCTCCTGGGCGAAGGAAACTTCACGTTTGCTAGAGCTTTGATAGAGACGCATGGGTGCTATCGCATGACCTGCACCTCGTACGACAAAGAGGAAGAAGTCTACGAGAAATACCCAGATGCACGGAAGACGATCGAAGACCTCAAAGAGGAGGAGCAGCGGGTGTTGTTCGGGATTGACGCACGCAAGCTCGACACAACGAAAGGGCTAAAGAACGGGGTGGAGAAGGGCGGGTTTGAGAGGGTGGTGTGGATGTTCCCCCACGTCGGCGGGCTCTCAAAAGACCTCGACCGGCAGGTGCGGGCGAATCAAGGTACGTTCAGCTCCCCAGTTCCAGTGATTTCCGCACGCAGTTGCGGGCCATGTCACACTACCCACTCCACAATTCCCACTTTGCAACAAGGACCCAGGCCTCCGAATTGAGGCGATGCGAGCCATGCATGCAAACCATTTTCATTTCCTACTCCAGCCGCAAACTAGGAAGCCTCACGTTTGTTCCCGGCTCGTTGGTTCCAGTTTCCGCTTTTGCACAAGATCCCTTCCCAATCCCTCCATAACCCCACGCCTTTCCCGCTTCCTTCCCCATCCCCTTTCCCACAACCGGCCTAACAACAACCGACCGATCGACTGACTGACTGTCCTGTAGAACTCCTCCTCGGCTTCTTCAAATCCGTCAAATCCGTCCTCCTCCCCACCGGCCTCGTCATAGTAACCCTCTTTTCCTCGCCTCACTACGACGCATGGAACATCAAAGGCCTGGCGAAATCACAGGGTTTCCGCGTACAGCGGAGCTTTAAGTTTCTCGCTGAAGAATTCCCGGGTTACAGGCACGCCCGAACAGTCGGCAACATAGAAAAGGGCGGGAAGCGAAAGGGTGGGAAGGGTGCGAAGCAGCCTTCATCGGCAAAGGATGATGTCAAGAAGGATGGTGAGAGCAAGGCCGAGGAGGAGGAGAAGAATAATGGTGAGGATGCGGAGATGAAAGATGGCGAGGAAGAGGAGAGACCGGAGACAGGCGGGTGGAAAGGTGAAGAGCGGGAAGCGCGGATGTATCTGTTTGAGCTGGACGATGGAAAGCCACAGAATGTGCCGAAGGTGAAGAAGGATCCGAAGGCGAAGCAGAAGATCAAGAGGGGCGGAGGGCTGAAGGATGCGGATAGTAGTGATGAGGAGTGAGTGAGGTGGGACGGAGAGGTGGATGAAGTGGATGAGATTAATTGTACATATGAATTGAATACCGATAGCTATGGGGAATGAAGATAAAGGGTAATGGAAAGACTGAGAGTGCAAAGCAAATGTTCAAGCAAGAAATAAAGTGAATAAGGCGCAAGCAATGATCAACAATCCAGGCTAAAAGTGCTTAAACAAGCAATAAAAGACGACACCAGCTAAACTCCCCTAACAGAAGAAAAACACAACAGTCCAACTCCCCTTCCTCTCTTATCCCTCCTAATAATACATTACGGTCCCATCCCACTTCCTCTCCCCTTTCCCCTCTTCTCTTCCCTTCCCTCCCCCTCCAAACTACGCAATAAAAACACTCCGCACACCCCCCTCCCCCTCCGCCCACTCCTCCCCCGTAATCGGATCCCTCACCCACCCCTCCCTCAACCCAATCCTCCGCGCAAACTCCTCGAGCTGCGCCCGTCCATACACCCTCATATTCGGCAACACGACCGGGTCCGGTGCGACTTCACTCTTCGTATGGTGTGCGTACGGCACCACCTTTGCTAACTCATTCAGTTCGGTGCTGCAGATGGGGCAGAGGGTGCTGGTGGGGGAGGTGAATGCTGTTGCTGTGGGGGAGGGTGCGGAGGGGGCTTCGGCTTCGGTGGGGGTGGTGGGGCGGGTTGTTGTTGCGGAGGAGGAGCCGGATGGGGCGGAACCTCCTGCGGAGGGGGCTGACGGCGGACGGGCGTGGCAGGCGGGGGTTTTGAGGCAGGATAGGCCGGCGGTGAGGGCGATTTGGAGGAGGGGGCGGGGGGGGAGGGAGAAGAGTTGGTGGTGGGTGCGGATGAAGTGTTGGGCGAGGTATTCCCAGCGGGAGGGGGCGAAGAGGGACTGTTTGGCGTGAGGGTTAGACATCTTCTCACGGAAAAGAAAAGAAAAGGGAAGGGAGTGGAACATACTTTGTAGGGCTCGTAGGGCGTGTCGGGATTATACGCCAGTAGTGCAGCGGCTTTCCGTAGCTCCTCGATGGGCGTGCTCGAGCCGGCCATGTATTTCCTGTAGTAGCTGATTGCGTCGAGTTTCTTGCCGTCGCGGATGAGCTCGATGTATTGTTGGAGCCTCAGTTCATATTCGAGGTTACTCTGTCCACCACTTAGTCAGCCTCCATCCTCCCAGTGTCCTCCCTCCCTTCACATACCCCCATCTTTTTCAAGCTCGTCTTATTCTCCCCACACCAGCCCATCCCCTCCGCCGTACTCCCCGCCCTCAGTCTCTCGGCAATCCTCGCACAATTCACAAACACCTCCACATCCACCAACTCCGTCACCCCGCGCTCCTCCGCCAGTGCCCGCGCCGTCTCCCCAAACCCTTGCCGCACAAGATAATCCACCAGCATGCGGTCCAGCCTCGTGCTGCTCCATTTCGTATACGCCGGCGTGTCAAGCGAGGGGATGGCATACAGCTGATCGAGGTGATCTAGACGGCGACGAGATTGAGAGTGCAGGGTGAGTTCGGTGGTGTGGAGGGAGTCGAGTTTGCGTTTTAATGTTTTGAAGCGGGTGATCATTGTGTCCAGCGACTCGACGGCGGCGGTGGAGGTGGAGGAGGGGTCATCGGAGGAGACGGCGGTCTTGGTGAGGTCTTTGAGGGTGGAGAGGAGGAGGGAGGTGTCGCGCTCGATGTGTTTTTGGGAGGTTTTGAAGGTTTTGCGGAGGAGTTCTTGGGGGACGCGGAGGAGGGGTTGGTCGAGGAGGATGTGGGATTCGGGGTTGATTTGGAGGGCGGAGGAGGCCATGGTTGTGGGTTAGTCGAGGGTTGCGGTTGATGGGTGGTGGTGGGGATTGGAGATTTAGAAAGGTGGTGATGGCGATTGTCGCTGGTGGTGCAAACGGGATGCTGCTGGGGTCGTTCGATGAGATGTGGTGGGCTTTGGTGGTGCGGGTCGTTGGTTTGTGCCTATCGCTGGGTAGGTGCAGCCCGCCCGCCCATGATGCAACAGTGGGACGAGAGTCTTATCGATAAGCGGGGAGATTCGTGTAACATTGTCTATTCGGCTCGAGAAGAGAGGATGAAAGAGACAACCTCAAGGGTGGTGAGAATGCCATTGAGATGGGAAATGGTAATCACAGTCAGCCATACTGCTGATTTGATTGGAGCACAATTATATCGTCCATCCACTACAGTATTGTGTTAGTTGTTGTCCATGATAGTATCTGGAACTCAAATGTAGGAAAGTCCAAGCGAGCCCGCTTCCATGACCTCACCAAGTTCGCAAGTTATTACCCAGAACTTGCCATCAAGTCGAGCATAGCACCCTGTATCCCTCAACAGGCTACAACTTGTCCTTTCGTATATGCTAGCAAGAACTATGTACCATACTGCTTACATTGCAAGGCGGACCGAAAAGTTGGCCATGCCTGAACGTAAGTCGTGATACTTCTGAGTTGGAAAGAGCAATGGGCAAGCAAAGCATGCTATGGCGGGACACCTTGCAATTGGAATGCAAATGGCCACTGGCAATCTCCCCAGTACGTTGGACCCCGACTTTACACCCAAACCAGCATCGAGCTCACAGCACATCACATTCACAAGCATCACGTCATAACCCGATAAACTCTATCAAGCACCTACTATTCTAGCTGATATCCGCCCACAACAAGGATGCACTTAATCCACTTAATCCACTAACCACTAATCCATTTAATCCATTAACCAGAAAACACATTCTCCCCACCATAATAACCCTCTTCCTAAACTCTACTTCCCATGCTCCAAGCCACTGAACAACGGATAGTAATAGGGAATAAGGATGTGTGAAGGCGTTTAGACGATAGTCTCGAGCTCGCGGGCGTAGCCGAGGGTGTTTTCAATGATGGACTCGCTGTTGAGGACTTCCTTGTCGCCCTCTTCGGAGGGGAACCAGATGCGGGAGTCTTTTACGAGCCAGCCACGCTGTGGGGGTGTTAGTTAAGTTCAGGTGGGGTGGGGAGTGAAGGTAGGAATAGGAGGGACGAGAGGATGGGGCATAAATGGCTGGGTGGGAGAGAAAGGGGGGTGGATTATGGGAATGAATGCGAGGGTAAAGGAGAGTAAGAAAGAAGAACGGGAATGAAAGACGGGAAAGCTGGCATACCTCTCTGGCAAACTCAATGACGGCCCCCTCAGACTCCAAAAAGAGCAAGTTCTTTGCATTCGAGATGGGAATGCTAGTATAAGCCCTCTCCGAGCAGCTCGCAATCTCGTTCCGTATCGTGCCCACCAAGACCTACCCAACTGATTAGCCCTCCATCACCAGACTCCCACCCATCTGCCATTCCCCTAACAAGGATATATCAAGGACAAACAACAGCAAGGACAGGACAACAACTCACAGTCGAAAACAAAGCATACTCCTCACTCGGCACCTTCCCGCCCCTCGTCGCCTCCCAAACCTTATCATAGCTCCCCTCCATCAACCACCTCTCCAACATGACCGGATACCTCACATAGACATCATCCTCGGGCCTCCCGCCATTCTGGGCCCCCTCCATCTCCAGCGTCTCGAGCAACGTATGAAACTCGGCAATCGAGTTCTGCGACAGCAAAAGCAGCAGCTGCAGCCCCACCACCCGATTCCTCATCTCGCTCCTCCCGAGCCTGGCATCTTCATAGAACGGGGCCAGCTGGGCAAAGTAGCGGGCAAAGGCGGCGCCGTCAGAGACGTGGATGGAGGTGAGGGCGGCAAGCTCGAGGATGTCGCGGGCGGCGAGGAGGGTGGGGAGGGGGGTGGTGGGGGAGGGGAGGAGCGCGTTGTTGTGGAGGAGGGCGAGCTTGAGTTGGGGGAGGAGCGAGAGGCACTTTTCGTAGTCCGAGGAGGAAAAGGCGTTGCGGAGGGAGTGGTAGGCGGTGCTGAGGGCCTCGGTGGAGGTCGAGGTGGCCATGGTGGTGGCGGTGAGGATGGGGTTTGTGAGGGGAATGGTGACGGTTGTGCCTGGGGTCGTTTGGGTGGGTTTGTTGGTTTGGTTTTTGCGGCGGAGAGAGTGGTGATGTGTTTGTTTGTTTGTGGTGTTGAGGTGGGAGAGTGGGATACGTTGAGGATGGTTGACGAATGTGGCGCGCGTCAGGGCAGTTTGGCTTTGTCACTTGTGGCGTATATTGGTCTGTGCGTGTGGCTGAAGCGGAAGTTGCCGGAGAGGGACGTCACAGCATTAAGCGAGCATCTTCACCACCATATGCATCCTCCCACGAAAGGCAAGAATGCAGCTCTCACGGATATAGGTACGAAGCATACTTTTAACTCCTACTTCAAACTTTCAGGTCTGCATAAAACGATCTGTCCCGGGTTGGAATGGTTCTCTAAGGTTTAATTAAGTAAGAAATATCGGCAGCGACAAACAAAAGAGAGGTCGAGTCGGAATAAGTAGATCTTATGGGATCACAGATCACATACGGCCATAGATTGAAGAACACACGGGATCCCGTCCGCTCTCCCATAGTCAAGCTTCTAATCGCCAAATTAGTACTGCGGTGGGTGACCACGCAGGAATCCTTGGTGCTGTATGTCTTTTGTTCCCCCCAGTAGGGTACTTCTTTGGTGTGGAGACAAACAATGGAAGTTAACAATGGAAGTTCCCGAGAAATGCTGGAGCCAGTGCTGCTCATATTTTTCAAGTTGAGATGCTAGTAGTTAGAGGATGGACGTTAAAAGGTATCCGGCGTGGCTGCGACTCGTATACACGGTGTTGAGCGAGGGGGCTGTTCCAGCTTCGTCGCATTCGGAACCTGGCAGCTGGATCGAATCCGGAATTGAGGCAGTAACTACCAACGGTTGGGTTCTAAAGCAAATAGAATCAAATCCTTCATCATTCTTCGGTAGTATAGTGGTCAGTATACGTGCCTGTCATCCGGCTTCATGCTCGCACGTGGCCGGGGTTCGATTCCCCGCCGGGGAGGATGTCTTTTACTATTCAAGCCTGGTAATTTTTGCTAGCAGTGATTCCCAGTGGTTACGAGAGATCGAACCTTCGAAAAAGATGGCTATGGGCAGCTCCGGGGGAGAGACGCACGATCGAGTTTTTCGTGGAGAGATCTACAACTTTGATCACAGATGCACAATCCTTGGCTGATATCTGCCGAATCTATGCCTTCTCGTTGCACCGAAAGTATATGAATCCTAGGTAGTATAGTGGTCAGTATACGTGCCTGTCACCACTGCAGCTCAGCTACTTCTAAACTTAGGTAATGAGCATCTGACCGCACGTGGCCGGGGTTCGATTCCCCGCCGGGGAGGATTTCTTTTACTGGTCTGGCCGGGCTGCTTTTGTTAGTTGTAATCGCAAGTGGTACAATAAAGCCTTGCACTGGCAAGAAAGTTATATCAGTCCTCGGTAGTATAGTGGATAGTATACGTGCCTGTCATCAGACCGATTACTACTGATCTTCGGACCGCATACTTTTGCTAATGGTTTTGCCGGTGTGGTTCTGAATCGGATACAATTGGATAGATCTGACGAGAGCTGGAGAACTAGATTGAGGAGTGTACTACATGGTGGACGGTGCCGTACGGATGAGTAAGAGCATTTGTGTTTGATGTTATATCAGTCCTCGGTAGTATAGTGGTCAGTATACGTGCCTGTCATCAGACCGGTTACTACTGATCTTCGGACCGCACGTGGCCGGGGTTCGATTCCCCGCCGGGGAGGACAGCTTTTGTTGGTACTATTATAATTGGTTGATTTTGTTGTCACTGGTGAGATATTCAAGTGCTTCGATCCGAGATAGCAATGGAGCGGATTTGTCGTTGAAGTGACCAATTCCATCCTTTGCTATGCGCTGTGCCAATGTGCCGATGTTTGTTTTACTCTCCCAGGCTGGACAGGGCCCAGCGATACTACGACAAGTCTGATGGGCGATGCTCAATCTCACATTTAAAGATATGTGTTTGAAATGGGCCTTTCGGTGTGATATCCTACCGAATTCAAGGTGCAATGTTGTGGGGGATGACTAGACGAGATAGCATGGAGGTTGGACGGACTAGTTAATAGTCGGCATGGGCATGTCAGTGTTGGTGAGCCGTTGGTGGTTCGACGGGTTGACACAAAAGGATGAGGTTGGATAATGCATTCGAGCTAAGCTTCGTAGGCGGCCTTAGCCAGCCTTATGCAGCCTTATGGGAATTCAGCATCGCCCATACATAGTTTCAGGTCAATTGTGAATTAACTTCACATGGTTTCAGAAGCAAAGCCTGGACATCATCGGAACACTCACATTTGCACACATGAAGGCCATCTTCTTGGATGATGATATCTTTATTACGGGCCAGACTCCAAGTAAACGGACCCTCGAGGGACAACTCCATGCAGCCAGTGACAGCCTCCAACGATGTGCAGAACACACAAACGAGCAAGCCAGAAGAGAGAAAGAGGGATGAAGAAGGAAAAGAAAAGCGTTCATATTTCTGGGATGCGCAATATTCATCACTTTCTTTAGCCCTCTTCGAACCCTTTGAACCGATGTGGTTGGCAAATTGATAAATTAACCCATTCACCAGCAAAACACAAACACCCAGATGCTTAAAAAACAAATGTACTTGATCCCGAAAGGCATGATGTCCCATTGGCGCCGAAAAGGAAGAATACAACATTAATCCCAGAAAAGAAAAAAAATAGAACGGCAAATCTTTTTGATTTAGGAAAGGAAAATGCGATTTACATGACGACACCGGAGTTGGAAGCGATACGCTGGCAAAGAGTTAGCAATCTGTCCCATCTCACACATCCATCGGGCAAAACTTACTGGCCACAAATCGGCAGCTTCCTTTCCAACTGGTCCAGTGATGGCGGATCCCTTCATCTCACCCTTGACGTTGACAATGACACCAGCGTTGTCCTCGAAGTAAAGGTAGATACCATCGGCTCTCCTCCATGGCTTCGACTGACGGACGACAACAGCTGGCATGACCTTCTTTCTCAACTCTGGCTTTCCCTTCTTGACGGTAGCCATGACCATGTCTCCGACACCGGCGGCTGGGAGACGGTTGAGACGAGCTCCGATACCCTTGACGGCGATGATGTACAAGTTACGGGCTCCCGAGTTGTCGGCGCAGTTCATGACGGCTCCACTGTAGGTCGAGAGTTAGCGTTTGTTCGTTCGGAATTCGTGAGGTCGAGAATATCGGATTTTCGAGCGCGTTTTCGTGCAGGATCGTCGAGATCTCTTCTCCCACGGGCGAGCGGGGAGAACTTACACTGGAAGACCGAGAGTCATCTTCAGCTTGGTGCCAGCAACACCACGACTATCACAATGTCAGCATTTCGTCCTCTTGCAAGATTTCCCCCCCGTGTCTGCAATCAATCTCGTGTCTGTCTCCTCCGTCCGCACTTTTCGCAATTCCTCCGCTCAGCAAGTCCCCCGCCAAAAACTGCCAATTTTCCCGCGAAAATGCCAACAGATTGCTCCGACACGAGATTTCTTGCAAGAACGGTCGGAAGTTGAAGGATTCGACTAACCCGCGTTTGGTGGACATCTTGACGTTTGGTTTTGTGAAGGGTTAGGTGGGTGGTTGTTGGAGTTTTGGTCGTCTAGGTCCTCGTCGTCGTCAAAAAGACTTCTGGCTTGCCCCAGTCCAGTCTGTTGCCAATATGCAACGGTAGCCTCTCACGGTTAGCCATTTTTTACTTTGTGGGTCAGGTGATGCGTTTTCGCTGTCACAAACGATAAGGCTTGGCGTAGAGCATCAAACTCTGCGGATTCTGCGATTTTCGCTTCCTCTACAGGCAACCCCACGGTTTGCTGGAAGTTCTCGATTTACGGTGATATTCTGCCGTTTGTAGATTCTACGGAAGAAATGCTATTGATGGATACCAAAATCGCTGCAATCATGGCATTGAAAGCCGATGAAAAGTGAACCAGAAGCGTTGCAAGATTGTCCATGAAAGAGAACTCAAATCTTCGTGGAACCATGAAACCGATGGCCAAAGGCTCGCGTCGGAGAAGCATCCGCCCGCAAAGAGTGTGCAGTTGTCCGTTTGCTGCTTGCAAGTCGTGCTTGTTTCAACACCACCTTTCCTCCATCAAAATACACCTCTTTTCATGATCGTTTGATCTTTTTATGTCGACAAGATGTCCTCTCTCACTTTACTGTGCCGTCTACTATTCCGAAGCGCCGGCTTGTCGATAGTCTAGTAACCATGGAAACATATCTTACGCTCTGACTTACAGGCTTTAACGTCTCGGTTCGGGCTGAGAAGTGGATGGCTATGACTGCCGCTGATCGAGGCTGCTGTAACGGGAATATTGGGCTACTATATTTCTTCCTTTCTACGCATCGTTGTCACTCAATCTCATAGTTATGTTGAGGTCTCTTCCTTTGAACTGGCCATTGAAATGCCCGAACCGGTCTTTGTAAGCCAATCCGAACCTTCTCAGTGCTGCCTTTGCTAACCCCTCGGCATGTAGCCGGCTTGAATTTTGTTTGAACGAGCTTGAACTCCATCACCGACCGAAGCACCATCTCTCCAAAGAAATACGCAGACATCCAGCGACGAACATAGATGAACCCTGGGGCGTGCTTCTGCAAAGTTATTTACGAGGTGTTTGACCGGTGAGGCAATGGAGTACTTCCCGTGGAGCTATAGAAAATGTGGTCTATAGGAAGTCTAGGCGTCCTCACCAAATTTTGATAGCAAACTTTGGTGACGCCAACCGGTTGCTACGGCCAAACTTCGGTTGCAACACATGGGAACAGCGTTCTATAGCGCCTGAATAAAGCTCTCTTCGACCCACGGGAAGTACTCCAATGTCTTGAGGTCCAGACCATTCATGTCTCTGATCATTACAGCACCATGGTAGTGATGACCCGACTACACCGACTTTGATCCATGATTTAGGACCGGTACACACGGAAGGAAAAACAACATACGGACTTTGTGCGCCCAGTTCATGAACTGAATCATGACGACCTAAGGTTTCCCAACGATCACAAGAGCTCGACGTGCAACCCACGAAGAATCCAATCAGCCCGGCCTAAGCGACACGGCAGAACATTCTGGATCTAGCGTTCTTCGGTTCGACCGCACCGGCAGTTGCGGAAAGATGCAGCCCGTATCCTGAATAGGAAGAAGCCTAGGCCGACAACAGGTTCCCCGTCCTCGAATTGGCTGCTCCAAGGGAACCCAATCCCTTTTCGTCCGAGAGGGTCCGTCGCTAAATTGGTTGCATCGGATGTAGCCGGTGTACCGTTACTCAGGCTATTCCGGTCTTGTCACGCTACTGCCAACTATTCGACGTCAATCCAACAACCGAGAGCCTCAGTTTGGGGGTATAAAGCCAACTCGACATCCTTCTGACGCTCAGGTTCAGCATCATTCTTCAGGGAAATACGTAGACTTCTACTACAGCAGTCAACAAGCATCATGAAGCTCACAGTCGCATCTCTCTTTGCTCTAGTACCTCTTCTTGCGCTAGCAACACCCACTCCGCCTTCAACGAAATGGTGGGACATCACCTTTCCTTCTCTTTGGAATACTAACCAGAGCTCAGTCCCTACCGCCATCCCCAGCACATCACTGCCAAATATGACGACCTCGAGTTCTCCGACAACTACTCAACCCCGATCCCCGACGGCTACAACGGCCTCTCCTACGAAAACTTCTACACCAACGACTACGACGGCTTCATCAAGCCCGCCTCCTACAACAACACCATGATCTCCTACGACTACCGCATCCCCCGTCTCATCACCGTCCCAGAAGGCGTCAGCAAGTCCTACACCTTCACGCCGAAGTCAGTCTACGTTGGATGCTCCTCTGGATATCCTCAGGCTGATTGCTTCATCACGCTTGTGGGTACTAAGTTGGTCAAGAAGGGCAGGAAATGGGAGGAGGTTACGGTCAAGAAGAATGTGGTATATCCAGCGCTGGATAATAAGAAGGAGTTTTTGATGTTGAAGGTGGATTTCCCGAGAGGAAAGGAGTGGAGGGGGCTGAAGAAGTTGGAGTTTGCGGATGTTGGGTTTGAGGGGAGGGATGATTATCGACCGGGATTCATTGCGGATAACTTTGAGTATGCTTTGGAATGTTAGGATGGGTTAGAGCCGTAGAGGTAGTGGGTCGGTATTTATGATGGAATGTAACTTCATGATGGCTTCGACGTTTCTAGCTGGATAGACGAAGAATGAATGGTTGCGCTTCTCACTTCTGCCCTTCGCTTTCATCCAAACAAGTGTTAACAGGTTGTGGATCTGTGTAATTCACAAGCCACCAAGTGGAGCTAATGATAATCAAGGTGCGAAAGTTGAAGCTCCGAGGAATAACTCCTGCAGCCTCCAAGCGCCAAGCTTCTGACATGTCCAGTGACGGAATTCTCCGAAGACGCAGCCATTCCACGACACCTCAGAAGCTCAAGCCCCTCTGCCGGCCATACTATCTCGTCAACTCGATTGGACCAGAGGCGCTGTTAAAAGACCCTAGAATACCAGCAATTCGCACTGGTTCGACCATGGAATGTCTCTGAAGAAGTCGTTTCGAAGCAGGGAACATGCAGCGAAGAATACTTGTTCATCTGAACGACTCGGAAGAAATCAGGAATGGTGGGTGTCAACCTCATGGTGTGTGAGAAGGCTACTCCGCACAGCATGCGCACAGATAATACTCACGGATTGCTGTGAAGAGAGAAACGGAGACATGATCAGCAAATGAGATAGCAGACAGTCCAAGCCTCCCAACTGCAGCCTCGACCAATTGTCGCACAGCATTGAGATGCGGGGCACGATCTTCCCGCTGCAGACGCCCTTCACCTGCATGTGGGGGGAGAGAACAAAGAAACCTTTCGAATTCTTCCTCACCTAGCCAGCACAAACTCCAGATTTCTTCTCTGTCCCCCTCTTGTCCAAACTTTCGCAACAATTCCTCCGTCCGATTTCCACAATCCTGCCCCTAGACTTCACTCCCGACAATGAGCGACTCGCCCAAACCCCCGCTAAGCCGCTCTCAGACGACGCCTTCGACGAAGAGTACCGAACCGCCCCGCCATCACTACATACCGCAATTCATTCTGAAGAACTTTCGATCTCAGGAAGCAGAGGCGAAGTATGCTGCAACAGCGGGAAAGGAGGATCCCAACAAGGCGCCTGCGACAATAGGGAGGAATGGGAAACACAAAAAGAAGAACCAAAGCAGAAACAAGAACAAAACAAATAAGAAGAGGAACGGCAGGGAAGCAAAGGAAGACGTGCCTGTCTGGTATTACAACATGGAGACACGAGAGTTAGAAGCTCGAATCACGCAAGAAGCGTATCAGGTTCGAGGCATGCATCAGGATGCAAGTCAGTCCGACGTGAACTACATCGAAAATGCATTGGGAAAACTAGAGAGCAAGGCGGCAATGGTTATCGCGAAAATCAAGAAAGCTCAGGAGGCCAAACAGCGCGCAGTCGTTCTTTTGGGAGCTGAGATGCGCCTGCTTCGCAGATTCCTCTATGTGATGCAGTACAGGACGAAATCGCAGCGCCAGAGGTTTCAATGCTCTCTTGGGGACTACGCCGAGCACGACAAGCAGCGTCTTGAAGAATACATCAGAGATCACGGCTTAACATCGCCAAACGACGTCTGGTTGAAGACTCTTCGACTCCTTCTCGACGTCAAGGATACTGTCGACCACAAGGGCTACGATACCCTCAAAGGGACCATGTACGAGCCGGACTACTTGGAATTCATGCACAATTTCTCGAACTTTTTCGTCTGCATTTGCGAGCCCGAAAGCATGGACGATGAGTTCATTCTGTCGGATAATTCATTTTGCGTCGTGGACGGGGTGCCCATCGTAACTGGAGACGATGATGTGGATGCAAACTTCAAGAGAAGGCGACTGGTAATCGACTACCACAGGTTTGCACCGATTTCCCCACGTCTGGCAATCGTTTTGCGCAGCACGAATTTCAGAGTGGATGCCGGACTGAAAGCCATGTTCTCGGCTGGTTGGGGCAATCGCCAATATGGTTCTGTGTTTGCAGATCTACCAGTCATTCCAGCAAACCCTACATACGTCAACGGATCGGGATTCAAAAGGCAGCTGTCCGATGGATCTTATCGAGCGCTTGTCTCCGATGATTTCAAGTTCAGTATGAGCGACAGCTACGAACTGGGTATCCACTCTATCCCGACAAAACATGTGCTGGCTTTCAACACCATCCAGATTGACAAGGTCAACGATGGCCTCACCTTTGTATCCCCCAAAGCAATGGTTTCGTCACTTCATCATTACCTCGACACTTATGATCCTCTTCCGTTCTCGACTACTTCGCAGTTGGAGTACGATAAACTTGCTCTTCAGCGGTCCGCAAAAGCCGAGCTCTTGCGAATTCTGGAAGAGTCCAAGGGTGCTACACAGATTAAATTGCCACCCGAGTTGGGTGATTCGAATGGGCTTGACATCGTGAAGGAATGGACGAAGGGTACCAACTATCTAAAGCTTGGTAATGACATCCTGGGATTCGAAAGACATTCTGCTAACATCAGTCTAGCTAGTGGAAGCCTAGATATGTTCGCCTCGGACCTCAAACAAGCACAGCAAATAGAAACCGAACGAACCAGACGATTTGCGTTCACGATGTTTGGAATCTCCCCGGAAATGTGCCGAGAGATCCGTGAGTGGGAGAATGAAACATTCAAGAAGCTCGATACAAGAGTTCTTTTGCTTGTAATCCGCCTGAACCAAATCAAGGATCCTTTCAAGCCGACATCCAAAGGTTGGCTTGCCCCGACTAAGGCTGAGGAGTGTATTTTCAGATGTAAGGAGCCTGATACTTTTTGTTTCTATTTGAGTCTAACGACGATGTGCAGTATGGGGGAAGCCTGGTGTATCTCAAGAGGAATTCAACATCATGCTTGACGAAGCTCTATGGAAGGAAGGCTATCGCAATGCATCCCAAAAAGGCTTAAGGAAAAAGTATCCGTCCGACAAAGCGAAGGTTCTCTTGACTCTTAGAGATTGTGAGATGTATGCAATGAATCGGGGTGGTAGCGTTTTAGCGTGGGGTAAGCAAATCAGCCATCTCATTGGGCCTATGAAAACAGCTAATCTCTCGTCTTCTGGCAGCGAAACGGACCGATCGGTATAAACTGTTCATCCATATACATCGACTCTGCTACGATTGCGGAATATCCCCCTTTGATTTGGACGACTCAAATCCCGATTTTGCTGAATATAGGTTCAGAGAATTCCTCAGGCGATTCCTTTTCTCGACAGAGAATGAGATCTTCAGGGTCCTCACGGCCGGCATATGCCCAGAGTTTGAAGATCCACTGGCACCGTGGAAGGAAGTCCTGACCGTCTGGCTTTACCCAACCCCAGATGCTGAATGGCTCGAAGCAAGATGGGAAAACGAGGAGCAAGGCTTTGAAAGCATGGCCAGGTTCTTCGAAACTGCGAAAGTCTCTGGAAGGTCGGAAAGTGGCGCGGATTGTAAGGCATATCCAGGCGATTTCTCGCGTTCGTTACATTCTCGAGCTGCACTTCTTGGACTGAAGGCGAGAAGGGGCGAATACTCCGATTCATTCCCTACCTATCACGAGACTAGCGAGGAGTATATTGATCGGATTGCAATGAATGTTCTCTCAGAATTCTTCCGGGAGGAATTCGCAAGCCCGGATACAACGTCGGTTCCCTCTCCAGTTGCACCATACTTCTCTCCGCCAGATCCGAACATTACGCAGTCAGATCCACTACAAGACGATACCGCATTGCTTCCACCATCAACGGTATCAGTCTCGAATTCACCCGAACGTCCCGATCTCTACAAACGATATGTGGGGCCAAGTTCGCATCCTGCTGCAGCTACCAAGCGGCAGCCTATTGCCAGCCCTTTGGCGAGGACGGTTTCGATTTTTGTAAGTCACCATCTACTACATTTTCCCTATAATGCATCGTCAGAAGCTAACCTCCATAAACAGAAGACCTACGCCCTTTATATGCTATATGCCTTGCTGGCATACTCCTTCAGGGACTTGATCTGCCAACTGCTTGTGCAGATTCTCAAAAGCTTTGCCTTGCTGATGGTCCTTCTTCTCGAACGTCTATCCACGAGTGAGAAACAGTGCCATATGCCTCAGGCTGATATGTAAGCGAAGGATGTAGTCACTGTATATTTAATCTTAGCGACAAAGGTTCAAATACCCCTCTAGTTTGAGAAATTTATTTTGGATACCCCCTCGGAATGTGCATTTCGAGAATTTCTTGCCCATTTCCTTACCTTTTGTCGTCAATTTGAAGCCATTTTCATGACATTTCCGGTGCGGCTTCGACAGGTTTATGTTGTCTGCTGCCTCATTGTCGGCCTGGTGCTTCTTGGTTGCAGATGTTTACCCTTTCGATGCAATTTTGGAGCCTTTTCACTACCACTGTACCGTCTTTTTGTGCCCTTTTAATGCATATGGGATTATGCTCAAAGAATAAAAGCACGGTGCATACGGAGTTGGAGATGGGTCTTCATGAATTCCTTCGAGTTCTTTTTCGTAGGGATCGGTCTGTTGTTACTGCTGGAAGCTGCTTTGCAGACGTGTTCGAGGAGGGGACGCCTTGGGAGGAGCTATTGACGGCTTGGCTGTTCCCTGTTGATGATACAGCATGGTGTGAGACACAGTGGAGGGGTAGAGTGGTAAATAGCAGCGGTCGATCGATGTGGTCTATGTTCTCTTCTCTCAGGAGATGGAAAGGCAAGTGTCTCAAAAATGATATGAATTTCTCTGCGAAAAGATAAAGCTAACGAATTCTGTAGAGTAATTAAAGATCCTGTTCCATAAAGGACCATATTTGTATCCGTGGCAGACATGTACGCTTCAGCCTCATGGCTTGCTACTGTGAACACCGGCATCAATGAGAACCTCCGCAAACTCAAACCCTTCGAATTTCCGCATACTATGATCCTCCGACTCATGATTGGGTGCGAACTTCAGCTCATTTGTTCTCCTGTTGATAAGCAACGGTGAACCCTCCGTTGGTGCTTTTTTGAGGCTCCTATATGTTCCTCAGCCCATAGAATGACAGAATATGTGGAATTTCGAGCCGTTTTTAGTCTCGGCATTCATCAATGGTCGCCATTTTGGATCTGGATGAGGTAGGACTCTGCGGAAAGAAAAGGTGCAGTAATTAGGTGTCTCTCTCGGGCCTGAGCCATTGGTCTGTTGGTAGCCAGAATACGGCTTTGCATTGGTACACAGAAGCGTACAGCTTCTAATGCCGTGACAAATGAGGAACGGTCGGACAAGCGGCCTCCATCATACTCACAAACGAGCCCCAGCCCCTCGTGACTTGCAGTTGACTCTCCCGAATACGTACTCGTAGACAATCGGAATCATATGCAGGGAACAACGGACTCGGAGGTAAGTGAATCAAGTATGTGAAGCTTTACTTATTGTGAATAGATCATATACATCGAAACAGCTCCTCGAAAGTAGCGTCAGCAACTTGGTAAGACCACACCAATTTCAGTATGAGGTCTTGGCACCAATACTCCTGTAAATCTGGAGGGAATGGAAGGGAAACCCAAGTACTTTGTGCTACAAGGATCGTTTGCACCAAATTTCGTTTGCACATCGCCCGCCCAAGCACAAAATCTTGCAATCCACTTCTGTTCCCTGTCGCTGACATACGGTCCGATTTTACAGAAAGTCAAAAGTCAGAGAAACTGTCACTGCGCTCACCATACACACGGACTTTCGATCCCAGTTGCCTGATATCTTAGGCAGCTACTAAGTACTTAGTATCAGATCAGCTCAGCTTTTGCATATTTGGAAGTTAGCTTGGGCGATCCAAGCAGGAAGGGAACTGTCGAAATGTCAAAGGTTAACGAAGCAGATAGACTTGCTGATTGAGAGTACCCACTGGCACTTTTGCTCAACATACCTGGTGCAGTCTGCTCCAAGCTTCCCTACATCCCTTGATGTTTCCGTGCTAACAAGGCACCGCCGTCCATCCAGGCCTGAAGAAACTCATGGGTGCCGAAACCAACGATATCAAAGCAACATACGAGCGCTTGCAAGCAGCTTCCGAGTGGTCCGACCCATACAAGCTTACACTTTCTGTAAGAAGAAAGGGCAGGTCATCAGCAAAGGATGAAAATTTCAAAATCTGTTTCATCAAGGTGAGGCTCTAGTGCCTGGAGAAGATCAAACAACACAAGTATAGTACGGTTCTGACGCAGAATTTATCAACCAGTTCATCCCCATGAGTGAGAAGTACTCTCGTGCCGACATGGTAGCAAACGGAGAGTATGAATCAATGACTAGAATTTATCGGCTTCAACCTTCGTTCTGTCCAGAGCCTTTCGCATACGGTTGGGTTAACGATGAAACTCCAAAATCTTTGCTACCCGACAATGTGAATCCGAAAGTCGTTGAGGGTGGTGGATATTACATCAGCGAGTATGCCGACTTTGTATTTCGGCTTGGGGACGCCGATGAGACAGGTGGAATACCTGACGGAGACACGAAGAGGAAGACCGCAATAATGGAAAAGTTCTGCAAGATGCTCGTTACATTGCACACTGGCAGGGGGACGGATAACATTCAAGTTACAAAGTTTGGCCTTGATACCTACACATACGTCGGCTTGATGGTCCAACAAAACGAACCATCAACCTCCTGGCGGGTTTTGTTTCAAAAAGATTTGCTTACTTTGAAGTTTCATATCCTACAGATTGGGACCCATGGCGGTTCTATGAACGAGGGTTTAAAGAATGAGCTCCACCAGGCTTACGAGGAAATGGTAAAGCTCAAAGTCATTGAAATGCTGCTGGATGACTTGAGGGAGCCCGACGGAGGGCCGTTGAAGCCAAGACTGCTACACGGAGATCTTCGATGTGGAAACACGGCACTTGCACGAGGGGACAGTGGAGATAAATCCCCAAGACCGGTAGTTTTCAACGCATGCTCCTTCTATGGGCATAACGAGTAAGTTCCTTTTCGTTTTCAATCCTTTCATCAATAAACTGCTTAAGTACTTAAGTAGTCCTTCCAAGTTCCAAAGGAGCATCACTATATAGCTATAGCTAACTCTTACCCTGTGGAAAATTTACAGATATGAGCTCGGCAACTGGGTCCTAGAGCGAAATAACCTTAAGAACTACATCCCGATGTATCTAAAGGCATATGGTGGGAAATGTAGACCTACTGAGAAATTTGACCTACGACTCCAGCTTTACTCTATGTACGTGGGAGAACTCACGCTATGTGTACCAGGATGGCTAACACATTTTCTAGTCGTTTCAACTTGCAATCTGCTGTTCTCTTCCCGACACAGGACAAGTACCTCAGAATGTACGTAAAAATTGCCACCGGGAACTGTTGCCTGTCGAGAAGATTTTGCTAACGTTCCCCGAATACTTGATAGGGCTATCAATGATATGAACGACTTGCTTGATAAGGTTGGCAGGAAGCATTAGAGTTACTAGTACCATGATATGAGTATAAAGATTCGGTGATCGATGGGCAGATCAGACGACTGTTTAGCATGGAGCAGGTCTTCATTTAAACGAAGTAGTATACGTGATACCACTGGCAGGACAGACTTAGTACTTAGCTAGCAACAGGTCCATCGATCTCTTACTACTACTACTTTACGTACACCCAGGTCTTAAATGGTTGCTGATGTCTGATGTCTGGTGTACGCTCTGACGATCGTACTAGTAGTGGCAAACTGCTTTGCAGGTTCCATGCAGGTGCTCCCAGTCGAAGGTCGATAAACTAACAAAAGATCTCACAAAACCAGTACTACATGCAGCGTACTAGTCAATCACATCAACGAAAACCCTGGGACAGTAATTGCAGACCTGCTCATTCTACGATCCCACCGTGCACCAGCAGCCAGAAAGCCCAAGCAAACGGTCGAGTCGGGATGTTTCCGGGTGACGTTACACCTTTTGTTTGCACAATCCGTTTACTCTACTGTTTGTCGGAGGGGTCCCACTACTACTAATCCTCACGTATCTAGCTTGCAAGTTTCCTCTTCAGCTGTTTATGTACCGAATCTCCCACTGTCGATTGGCTCAAGAGTTCAAATTCAAATCTCGACGCCTCGGATATTTGGAACTTCGTCACACGGCTGTGATCATATCAGACTAAGTATACCGACTTCCCACAGCACTTATCCACTTCACATCCGAGTCATGGTTAAGATAACCTCGCTAGATGACACGAACCAGGATGCATATGATGCTCTACTGTCGGGTGCTTATGACGAGGGGGGGATAGGAGCCTCAGTGCCACCCTCGGAGTCCGAGTCGGATGCTCAGGACTGGAGCGATGATAGTGGCGCACATTCAGACTCGGATGCTCCGAGGATCACCGGCGATAATGGCGCAGTTGTTTTGCTGTCGCAGGCTCATAACAGGTGCGACGAAGATTCGGATGATGGCAGTGACAGTGACATTTCACTGCCGGATCTCCCGGAACTTGAATTCGAAGCTTCCAGTCTGCAGTTAGAACCGCCTAACTTTGCAAGCTTTGATGATGGCATTCCAGTACCGGACCCTCAGGACTTTCTGGAGTGTGAGATCCCACCCTTCCCGTGAGAGTGTTAATAGTTCTTAGTGGGGATGCTAACACGATACTTCCTAACACTTCAGGTCTAGAGAACCTAGCAGGATTTGAGGCAGCCGAAATCAGCGTAACCTACATTAAGACAGCCGAGCTAAAAGCTTCAAGATGGTCGGACCCGTACAAAGTCTCTTTGTCAAAGAAAGTTGATGGATCGGATCTGATTGATTTTCAAGATTCAGAAAAGGTCTATTTTATCAAGGTATGTGAATGTAACCCTATGGAAGCTCGCCACTACGGACCAATCTGACAAAACGCCTGTGATAGTTTGCACCTAGAGAGGGGTATCATCATGGAGTTGAAATGTTGAGAGGCGAGTTCGCCTCGATGACGACTATCGATCACTTAAAGCAAGGCTTCTGCCCCAGACCACTCGCATATGGTTACATCGCTGGCGATACACCCGAAGACCTGCTCCCATCCTCTTGGTTAGGCAGTAACACAGACCTTTACGGTACGGATGCTTACTTCATTTGCGAATATGTCGATATTGAATGTCGACTTGGGGATAAGGATGGAATGGGCGGTATCCCCGATGGCGATGTAAGGAAAAATGCTATTATGAAAGAGTTCTGCAAATCACTTGTAGACCTGCATACCAGAGAGCCGCCAATACCTGTCACAAAGTTCGGCTTCAAGGTGAAGACTTACAACGGATTGGTATTTCAGAGCGTCCTAGACCGGTCACTCTGCTGGTCGAGTTTCTTCGGGAATAACTTGAAGGATTTGGTGGTGGGTAGCTTGAAAATTGTCAAGTTTCAACTACAAGCAGCTAAGGAGCTTTCCGCGAATACTGAGGAACTGATAAAGCAAACCACAGATGCATGGAAACAACTCGTTACGTTGGGAGTCATTCAGAAGCTGTTGGGCAACCTGAAGGATCCAAAGGGCAATCCGATCAAGCCCAGTTTAATCCATGGAGACTTATGGTGCGGCAACACCGCCCTTCTCAAAACCCAAGATGGCGACAACGGTGAACCGAAGACTGTAATTTTCGACGCATGTTGCTTCTACGGCCATAACGAGTCAGTTACTCCCGAACCGTTCTCAAGAAAAACACTGACTGGTTGTTGCTTGGTAGGTATGAGCTTGGAAACTGGCTGCCAAAGAGAAACAATCTTAACAAGTACATCGAGACGTACCTGAAGGCTTATGGTGGGCGTTGCCAACCTGCGGAGGAGTTTGACCGGAGACTTCAACTATATTCCATGTTAGCACAGTACCTTATCATGGCAAAGGCATTTACTGACCGCCTATTGTAGCAAATTCAACTTGAACGCTGCAATTCTATTCCCGAAGGAGGAGCAGTACCTCAAAATGTATACATCTCGCAATCCATGCATCCTAGGCTTTAGAAAGCCCGTTAATTACGTCGGATACTCGGATTGCTAACTGATCGGCAGGGTCATCCAGGACATGAACGAGTTGAGCAATTGGGCCAAGGATAAGAAGAGCCAGAGAACTTCCGAAGCGAACATGCTCCTGGGAATCCGGAACTAACAGTTTGATTGAGGGAGGCTTGAAGGCTGGTTTCGATGAAGGAGATGACTGAGCAGGGGATTAGACGATTAGACCATGAGAGAAATGACGGAAGAGAGAATTTGACTGAGCCATACACAGAGAGAAAGACTACCAATATAACCAACCTTTTCTCATCAACCAACCTCTCACATCTAGTGTCTCCGTGATACCGCCAAGGGATACTTACCTTACCATGATAATTTACTCCCGCGTACTAGACCGATCCTCCACCTTCTCATCAAAAATATCAAACCCAATCAACCTCTCATGATTGTAAAATCTCACCTCCTCACCCTCGCCCTTCAACCCCTCCACCCTCTCAAAGTCCTCTCTTGCCAATTCCACCAGCTCGGCATTCAACTCAATCCTTTCCGGATCGTTGCTCTTTGGCACGATCCCCGTCCCACGCTGCAAGCCCCATGAGAGTATAATCTGTGAGGGCCGAATATGATACTTCTCCGCGAGTTCTAAGGTCTAAAATCATCAGACAAGAAGTATCAGCAGGGTACTTAGTCTTACCAAAGGATCCTCTAAAGGTTTTCCAGCATCCAAGTTCGTTGCAACAGCAGCAGTAGGCACACCTCCCAAAGGACTATGCGCCACCACAACCACACCTCTCTCCCTACACCATCTCACCAGGTTCCGTTGTGGGAAATATGGATGTAGCTCGACCTGATTCACCGCCGGTGGTATCTTGCAGTTCTCCAGCAGCCTCTTCATCTTCAGAATGTTGTAGTTCGACACTCCGATTGATCTCACTTTCTCGCCCACCAAAGCCTCCATCGCTCTCCAGGTACCGACATAGTCCCTCGAAGCCTCGTAGTCAATCATAGGCTGGCTCCCCAATCAGCAAACTCTAATTTGTCCATGGAGAACATACCTGCCCATCATCCTTGAGTACCGGTTCATAATCCGGCCCAGGCACATACGCATGCGGCATATGCATCAGCAGCAAATTCACCCACTTCAGTTTCAGTCTTTCCAAGCTTCTCCTCACTCCAATCTCAACATCCTTCGGTCGGTGAAAAGTTTGATGAAGTTTTGTCGTGACAAAGACCTCCTCTCTCTTCACAATCCCTTCCTCGAAAGCTTGTTTCAGCGCCTGTCCAACTTCTTCCTCGATTCCGTAGGAGTAGGCTGTGTCGATATGGCGGTAGCCTGTGCGAAGGGCATGCAGGACTGATTCTTTGACGGTGGAGCGAGCCGAAGGTGTGATGGGAGTACCCTGGAAGGTTCCGAAACCTAGCATGGACATGGAGTGGCCGCTATTGAGGAGGATTCGACGGTCGAGCGGGAAGCCGAGAGGGTTGATGATCATGGTGGAGGTGAGCCGTTATGTGATGTTGGGGAGCGAGGTTCGGACCGTGACCATTCGGTAGGCTTTGTCGTTGTTGGTAACAATGCTGGGATGGTTGGAGTCAGAATACGGATTGATGATGGTGGGGTCGGAAAGCACCGGATGTAGGCGGTATGCAGGGTGATGCGGCTGCAGATGTCGAAGAACGGAGGTTTCCGAGATGGGCCGGGAGTTAAGTTGGGAGATGAGCACGTGAAGGCGCCTGTAGTAAGAAGTAGTGTTAGTGGAATCTCACTAAGCCTGCTTAATCTGAAAGAGCAATGCAGCGGACGTAAGTATGAATTGGACTTCCCTTATCGCGCGGCTGAGTAGAGCAAATTTACTACCGAATGTGGATTAGCGAGCCGAAGCATATACATTTCGAAACAGTGTTTGATGATCTCCCAACCAAGACAGCGCCCAAGAAGCTTGAAAAGCGGCGAAATGTTTAAGTTGATCTGCATCGTCAGCCTGCATGCGTTGGCTCATAACGATCTGCATTCATGTTGCTTTGAGCCGTATGTAGGGATGCATTGTGGGAATTTAGGGTTCTTCGCCCTGTTTTCTTACTTGAGAACACCATCTCCCACCGCACCTTTTTTTGTAATCTCCTCCTTCCTTTTCTTCCTGTGCGGTTACACTCGATTCAGGGTCATCACACACACTCAAAAATAAGTTGTCTCGGCTCCAATCTTATCATGGTGGAACAGTCAGAACATTATGATGAATCTTTCTTGCGAGGTCTGTATCCCCAGATGCCCGAGATTCAAAGACAGAAAATGATGCTGATTATGTGAATAGTTCTTCAAGCATACAAGAGTTTAAACTCCGGAATTCGATCGGCCACAGGCGATCCACCAGCCCCAACCTCATTATCCTCCCTCAAAGTCATCATCGAGCCGCACGGCACCTCCATCTGGTCCCGCACGTTCAAGCTCACCGTCAGAGACAACTCAGCCGACACCAGCGCCGACTACTTCCTGAAGACCGCAGTGGGTGCCAATGGCCGTATCATGATGTCTGGCGAATTCGACTCTATGACTGCCATCCACCGTGTAACACCCGCCTTTTGTCCCTTCCCCATCGGTTGGGGCACCTACGATAATGATCCCAATCGACACTTCTTCCTCTGCGAGTTTGTCGCCATGGGAAATGCGCCATCTACCTACCGCAATGATACCCTTTACATCAAAGACTTCACCAGCAATCTCGCTCGACTACATAAAGAGTCTGTCTCTCCTACCGGCAAGTTCGGTTTCGACGTTCAAACCTGCAATGGCAACATCCCGCAGGACAATACGTGGGATGATAGCTGGGAACGTTTCTTTGTGAACGGGTTTAGGCACATGTTGAACCAATATGAGAGGGTGATTAAGAAGGTGGACGATGAGCTGAGGGACTTGGAGGTAGTCTTTCTTGGGAAGGTTGTACCGAGGTTGTTGAGACCGTTGGAGACCGGTGGAAGAAGTGTGAAACCGAGCTTGGTGCATGGTGATTTGTGGTTTGGAAATAGTGCAGTTGCGACCGGGAGAGGAAAGGCGACGACGATGGTATTTGATGCTTGTTGCTTTTATGCACATAATGAGTGAGTCTTTACTGTGTGAAGGACACGTAGGGATGTACTGACCATGATAACAGGTATGAGTTGGGCAACTGGAGGCCAGGGAGGAACAAGTTTCCGCAAAAGTATTTCAAGGCGTATCTTGAAGCGGTTGGTGGGAAGAGTGAGCCAGTGGCAGACTTCAATGATCGGAATATCCTTTATTCCATTAGGTTCAACCTGCATGCGGCCATCTTGTTCCCTCAGACAACGGGTTACAGAACTCTGTAAGTTGAATTCTTTCAAGGATGATTGGTCACGCTAACATCCGGCTCCAGTGTTGTTGATGATATGAATGCTCTGAACAAGAAGTTCAAAGACTTCAATATCAGCACCTTAGAGGTATGAACCAACATAATTAGACACAGGCGACTCTTCCAGATAGTACTCAGACTTGCCAAAGAGGTTCTAGATCATGAATTTCAGCTAATTGATGTCGACTGAGATATCCGAGTTCCTGCTTAGTAGTCATCCCCAACCGGCTCATCGTTCTTCTCGTCATAAATGTCAAACCGGATATGTCCTTTCGGATCATTGAACCTCAACTCCTCCCCATCAGCCTTCAGCCATTCTACCTTGTCGAAATCCTCCTGACTGAGCTCAATAATCTTTGTGTTCAGCACAATTCTATCCAATTTTGTACTCTTTGGCACGATGCTTGTTCCTCTCTGAAGTGCCCAAGACAGCAATATCGTTGACGGCTCAACCTTATATTTCTCTGCTAAACTCGCCACCTAAATTTCATTAGTCACAGCGTGCCCGATTCAATCTTGAAGATAACATACCAGCGGATCTTTCAAGGGTCCCTCCTTAATCCCGGCATAAGGTGCCACAACCCCAACCGGTGCGCCACCAAGTGGTGAATGAGCAGTGATATGCACCCCATGTTCGTTACTAAACTTGAGAAGTTCTCTCTGTGGGAGGTAAGGATGGAGCTCGATTTGGTTGACGGATGGCTTGATGGTGCAGCCTTCCAAGATTTTCTTGGTCTTGAGGACGTTGAAGTTTGATAACCCGATTGCTCTGACCTTGTTGGGGCCTGTGCCGACAAGCTTTTCCATTGCTTTATACGTTTCGAGGTAGTTGCGGGAGAGGGCGTAATCAATGACCGGCTGCAAGATACAGTTAGCTGGGAGTAATTATGGGATTGGAAAGATAATACCTTTCCCTCACTACCTGGGTCGGTACGTCTCGCCGTTCCATAACTGATCCGATCCGCTGGCTTGTAAGCATGTGGAACTACACACATCAGCCATAACTCAATGTCTTCTCCACCGGAAGAGACCCACAGTGCATGAGCCACAAATCAACATATCTGTCCTCTCCCTCAAACCCCAACCGATCAAGACTCCGCTTCAACTGCTCCGGCACATCCTCTGGCGCATGGAAAGTCTGATGGAGCTTTGTCGTAATGAATATGTCCTTTCTTGGAATGCCTGACTTTCTGATGGCATTTCCGACTGCTTCTTCCGTTTCGTACGAATACGCGGTGTCGAGATGCCGATAACCGGCTCGGAGAGCTGCGACGATGGCGGCTTCGTCGCATTGGAAGGTACCGAAGCCGACGACGGGCATGGAGATGCCGGAGGCGAGGGTAACGGTTCGCTCCAAAGCGGTCGTCATTACTGCTTCTTGGTTTGTGAAAGTTTGGGTTGAATCAAGTACGTCAGATTCGTCTGATGGTAATCCGACCGACCAAGTTATTAAGGCCGCTCTGCTCTGCTGTCGAGGCTGATGGAGTTTATCCTGATCAATTGTCAGTTACGAGGCCGGTCTGAGAAGGTGGTCAAACCTTCGTCGTTACTGGTTGCACTGTGTCAACCCCGCTTTCATCTCACACCCAACTTTGGCACTTTTGGATGCATGAAATGCGCCCAGTCCAAAGGATGGGCGTTCGTGAGCCTCGTTGTAACCACACCTGTGGTGGTTGTGTAACCATCCTTCAGTGTGAAACCTGCTTAAGTGTCGCTTAACCCTCGCTTAAACTATGATTATGCGGGGAAAGGCTGATTGTTTGCCGCTTATCACCGCATCACTCTCCTTCTCCTCCACAACCACCAACCAACAACCAACAACCAAACACTTGCACTTTTGTACCTTCGAGCCTCGACTCACAAGCATTTCTCGTTTATTTACTTTTGCCGCATGCTTACTTTTTCCCCATTCTTTTAACTACTCGGCTGCTGGATTCCTTGCCGACAATTCAAATGATGAAGTTCACTACCCACTCGCCAATGCGAACGTCCACCGCATCCGTCCCAACACGACGCTTCTTTTCAGACTAGTACGAATTATAACTCTCCAGTTAAACAGCTTTGGGCTTGTTTTCATGCGATGGTATGTCTGCGCCCCTTGCTTGGGCTGCTTAGATGAGAGGTTGGTGGGGCTGTTGCTGATGCTTAGTTGTAGCCCCGCCAGAGTCGGACTGGTTTGAGCCTTCGGGACAAAATCGATCGAGCAAAAGACAAAGCACGAAGCCTTCTACATCCACCCTCAAGATCTCGCGATGGCTCTCGAAGTCCGGCAAGGAGCGCCAGACACAGTGGCAGGCTGCCCCAGCATTTTGACCGGTTGTGATTGCTAACTGTCATTCAGGTGAGGAGGATGGAGAGGGCAGCGGGACACAGACAGAGAGAAGACCTTCGTATTCACACCCGATTTACGAGGAGAAACCCGACAAAAAAATACCCGGGGAATTCATTGAATCATCAAACGAACGACCTCCACCTGAATCTGGAATTACATCTGCACTACCTCGTTATGGATCAGTAGGAAGGAGACCGGCACCAGGAATCCTACATCGTACTTCAGACAACATTTATCTAGAGGAAAGCAACTCTCGAGAGACATCACGAATTATGACTCTTCCAGGCCGCCGACCAACAGAAAACACGGTTGCTGCCGGCCCAAGGAGTGATTCGTTTGCGCTCAGCGATATGTCCACGGTCGCTAAGAATCAACAGAATCCTTATGGACTCACCTGCGTTTACGATCCCTTAGATTTGACGGAAGTGGATATAATATTCGTTCACGGGCTGGGTGGAGGATCATTCCGGACATGGTCTCCAGGTAGTGATCCGGTCCGCTTCTGGCCGAATCGGCTCTTGCCAGTCGACATACCGCAGGCACGGCTTCATACGTTCGGCTATAATGCCGATTTCACATCGCCACGGACAGCGAATTCTCAGAGTGTCTTGGACTTTGCAAAACAGCTGCTTGAGCGCATGAGGGTGTACTCAGTGCCATACTTTGGCGAATTTCCCATTATATTCGTGGTCCACTCTATGGGAGGATTGATCGCTAAAAAGGTGAGAGCTATTTACAAGCCCTGTGTTTAATCTGACTGTTTTTTAGGCTCTTTTGCTGGCGCAGCAAGAGTTACGACTTGCTAGTATTGATGGTCGGTTCAAAAGGATGGTGTCGAACGTTACCGGAATCCTGTTTCTCGGAACTCCTCACAGAGGCTCCGACTCTGCACAACTTTTGGAGAATCTTCTTCAACTCACTCTTGGGTCGAAAGCATTCATTGGAGACCTGAAGAAGGGATCCCAAATGTTGCAAGCGATCAATGAAGAGTTTCGGTTCATCGCGGACTCTTATCGCTTGTACTCCTTTTACGAGCTGAGGCTGACTCCTATGCCGGGGAAGTTCAAATCACTGGTTAGTTCGGAATTGCTCACTCTGAAGACTATATTCTAATCAGTTCCTAGGTTATCGTCCCCCAGGACTCTGCAGTAATGGGATATAGGAATGAGCGTTCGATTGGTGTCGAAGCAGACCATCACACCATCTGCAAATTCGAGTCTCGGGAAAGCGGCAACTATACTCTATTGAGGGATGTTCTCCTGGAGTTAATCCGGAATCGGCAGAATGATCTTGACGAAGATGCTGGTGTTCCGGAGCGTTCTCTTATCTCCGACCGTGCTTCAGGCTTCACGATGCTACCGTTACAGGATCTCAGTGTTGTCGCCTCTGACCTATTGGATGACTCCTGCACTTGGGTTCTCCAAAAAGAATACTATACACGATGGCTTGAATCGGGAATGTCTTGCATTCTTTGGCTTCACGGCCTTCCCGGGACCGGAAAGACTACTCTTAGCACCTTTCTGATCGATCATCTCCGTAGCGTTCAAGGCAGCTGCGACTACTACATATTCCGTTCGTCAAACAAGTCGGGAAGGAAAGTCTCTGCAGCTCTTTTGTCGATTGCCAGCCAGGTTTCTTTTCGCTTCCAGTCCATACGAGCCACGATAGCAGGCCTGATAGCCACTTTGAAGAGCGATTCAGCAGACGAGAATACGATTTGGCAAAAGCTCTTCAAAAATTGCATCTTCAGGATGAAGTTCAACTATCCGCTTTACTGGGTTATGGACGCATTGGATGAGGCGGAAAAGCCGGAACTTCTCCTTCGCTTTCTCGCGGATCTACCAAGCAAATCAGCTATAAAGATATTTTTGACAAGCCGCACTGGGAACGAAGCTGTGGAGCGGGCCATTCATCGGGTCAAGAAGGTCAACCTTATCGAAGGCGAAATTACAACCGAAGATACGGAAGGTGACATTTCGAAATTTATATCCACCGTTTTGGTTGATATCTACGGTGATGAGGGCCCCAAGATTCAGATTCTGGCAAGAAAGCTCCTGGAGATGTCTCGCGGTAGTTTCCTGTGGGTTACTCTCGCCCTTGAGAAGGTTCGGGAGATTGGACACACCTTTGAGGATGCCGATGCCGCTTTGAACGAAGTACCGGCAGAGATGGACGAGATGTACAGGGGCGCTCAACAGAGGATCATGAACCTTGATGAACGGCAGAAACGACTGGCGGTTAGAATGCTCTCTTTTGCCTCTCTTGCGCTACGCCCTTTGTCACTTAGCGAGTTCACCGAATTCATTACTGCAGAACCCGAGTTTAAGAACGTTATCAACATCGAGCACAGCCTGAAGAGACTATGCTGGGGATTTCTTTTTGTGGATAGAGAGAAAAGCGTTCAGTGGATCCATCCGACCGCTCGTGAGTTCTTACGCCGGCCCAACCTAGATGTTTTCTCAATCGAGAGGGAAGAGTTTGCAACGAAAATGGCATCTATCTGTCTCGACTTCCTCTACATGGCGCTCGAGCTGGACTTTAAGGATCCGAATGGTCTGGATAGAAAAGTTGTCACATTGCAGCAGCACGCACTTGCTTCCTATGCGTTGGAGTCCTGGTCAGAACATGTCCGGCAGTCTCGAGTAGAGCAGGAAACAGTCATTGATAAACTTCTTGTTTTCTTTGAACAGAGATCACTGGTTCTTGTCGCCGTCTTGTTCAGGATGAAGCGTGTGCCGGCGGTTTTCGAGATGACCAACAATATTCACAAGTTCACAAAGAGATACCGGAGTAGCAATTCCTCGAACTCAGTCATTCATGGGAGTACCATTACGTCTGTAGATTGTTGGGCCACTGATCTCGCACGAATCACGACAAAGTTCGGAAAACACATTCGCCTCATGCCGTCAGCTCTCTTCTGCATTATCCCCAAGCTTTGTCCGGAGGAATCGATGGTTAGAAAAGCGGCACCAGCAACGAAAATGAGCATCATCAGGACTGCTGATGCAGATTGGAACGAATGCATCTCACGATTCCGGCCACCAAACAAGTTACAAATCTCTGCGATCACCTGCAACGCGTCCTACTTGGCGCTTGCGTCGGTTGATGGGGAGATATGCATCTTCAATCCTAGGAGCCTTCACGAAGTCCGCCGACTCGGTCTTCAGGGTGATGGAAAGGAGGTCAAGTTCCTTGAATTGTGCGATTTTGAGTCAACCCTGATCGCCACGACATCAACTGGTGCATATGTTTGGGACCTCAAGAGCGGAACATTGATCGAAAGGTGCAACTTGCCGGAGAAGACGGAAATATTGGGTGTTTTCCCAGGGTTAACGAGGCAAGGTGCTCATGTAGTCACCATAGAAGGTCTCTTGGGTCTTTGGAAATGGCCTTCAAGCGAGATGGATACAACTGGAGCATTGAACTTTCTTCAGCATACAGATGAGCTTGGAAGGAGCAGCGTGAACAATGGAGCTCCGCTGAAGGTTTGCATCTCGTCTGATCGGAGGAATTTGGCGGTTGCCTACCGAGGCGAAAAGGTGCAGATATGGGACTTGGAGGGTAATTATATTTGCAGCAGAGTGATTAGAGGCGATGGCAGACCTACTAGTGGTTGGGGCACCCCAAAAGCGGAAGATACGGCTTCTTGCTTCGACTTCAAACCTCAGACCAAACAGCTTATCATTGGCTATCAAGACGGGTCTCTTATTTCGTGGGACCCGGTTACCGAGACTGCTATCCAGAGCAAGAAACAAGCGGAGGCCGTTACTTTACAGTGCAGTCCTGATGGAAACTTTGTAGTTACCGGCGATTTCAACGGCAACCTAAAGATCTGGACAACCGATTCTTTGGACCTGGTTCAGTATATCGCAACACGAGGGGATCCTATCGATTTCGTTTGCTTTGAGCCCTCGGGCCTTCGCTTCTTTGATGTACGAGATACACATTGTACAGCTTGGGAGCCAGAGTCACTTGTACGAGCTCGACGCATGAACGACGATGATACTTCAGCAGGGCCTCCTACCATAGATGTTACGGAGGCTCCGGAGTCCAGTACCTCATCAACCTATTCTATCACCGCATTGGCTGTTCAGGCGGAACATTCCTTGATTGCTTTCGCAACGGATACCGAGCAGGCAGATGTTTATCTCGTCAATATGCTGGCAATGGATGGGAAGGCGTTCAGAATTGCTTCACATGGAGAGGGCTTGGAGGTTTATTCGCTCGCATGGAGTGAGGGAGGGGACTTTGTCGTCAGTGCCGATGATTCCTGTACGATAATTATCTCGGAAACCCCCCCCTCTGATGATAGGAGTTCTTCTGAGCGGCAGAAATGGATATTGAAGGCGGAAACCAGAGTACTTCAGGCTCTTTATGACCAGCGGCGTGGTCTTGTTATTGGGGTCACCTCTGTTGGGTATGAAATCTGGGATTTCCATGACGGTCGTGATACCTTTGAGAATCTCAGGGCTACAAAGGTTGTTCAGTGGGCGGCAGGGAAGGGCCTATGGTCTTTGTGTCCCTATACGAGGGAAAAAGTTGCGGGGGGCCCTTTCGGGGCTTTCCGTGACATCTTGGTTTTGAAGAAGGGCGAAATTACCTTGCTTCCTATCGACGCTGTTCAGAAGGAACCCACTTTTGACGGAGTTGTCTCATCTCTTGACGTCAATATTGGTATCCACTACCCTTTCCCCGAGCTTCCAACTGTTATCAAGTCGGTCTACGGATCCTTCCAAGGTCGTTCATACATGATTCTTGAAGGCTATACGGAAAGCACCGGTAACAGTGATATTCTCGTCCTCGAAGCCATCGTCGACACCCATTCCTCCGACTCAACTACTGTCAACTGGCATTTCAAAAAGTCCTTCCCGAACGTCGAATCACTCATCGGCTGTTATCGATTCTCCATCATCTTCCTCGACAAAGACATGTGGATATGTTCGATTCCACTAGGATTTGTTGACCAAAGGAACTTTGTCCGCCATTTCTTTATCCCGTCAGATTGGATTGATGCAAATGCTGAGCAGGTTTATGATATCACGACCGTTGGTGATGTTGTCTTTACGGGGAAGGGAGAGCCGGTGATTGTTAGAGGGGCGTTGGAGAAGGTGGTGTGAGGAGTTGGGTGTAGGGGGCGTATTCTAGTTCTTTGTGCATATTTTTGGTAGAGATTTAATGAGGAGTTGACCGTTGTTTTAATGGGAAGGTTTAATTTCCTCGGTTTCATGTTGACCTGCATTCTAATCATATCCCAGTACACCTAATAAACTATCGGAGTTTCCAGATGAAGACCCGCCTCATCACAATCAATCGTCTCGCCATATTCGTGTCTCAAACAACACTCTTGTCACCAACTTTCTCGCACAATTCGTTCATGTCCTTGACGACCCTGTTGAACCGTTCATATCAGACAAAACTTCTGGAAAGGGAAGGAAGGACATACATTTTGAGGTATTCTGGCTCCCTTGGATGAAGGATAGCAGCCTGCAGGTTGAATTTGCTAATAATTGGAGTTAGATTCGCCTGATGCTGGTTTGAGGTTGATGATGCTGGGCTTACATCGAATAGAGTTGGAGTCTCATGTCGAATTCCTCCTCTGGCTGGCACTTTCCACCGTATGCCTCGATGTACATATCAATGTACTTTCTAAGCTTGTTTCTTTCGGGTAACCAATTGGCCAATTCGTATCTAGAAACAATTAACTGACATTCGCCGCAGAAGCAATGCAAAAGGACAATGAAGGAGAGAAGATGGTGGAAGATGGCTCGGCACATACTCATTATGACCATAGAAACAACCCGCATCAAAGACAATCGGTCTTGCACTGCCAGAGGCATCTTCGACAAGACCAGTATTTCCACACCAGAGGTCTCCATGCACGAGACTGGGCTGTATCGGGACACCGTTGGGAGTTTTGAGATTCTTCAGAAGCGTTTCAATTACCCCTGAGTTTTTGAACTTGGTATATACACCGAGGAGCTCGTCCCTTAGAGTCCCTTCAGGGCAATGATACTCCCCTTTTTTGATGCGACCAATGATTCTATCCATTGCTCTCCCAAAGTAATCTGCCCAACAGCATGTGGTCACGTAAATGCCCTCCTGCTCGACCAGTCCGATGTAGGTCGGCAAGTTGAATCCAAACATCTCGGGTCGCAGATCGTCGCTCTTATGGATAGCTGCTAGCTTCTTACAAAAGGTGCCCATGATTTCGTCCTTTTGCGGGGTATTTTCAGGCATGCCTCTTTCGCCATCGCCGAGGTGGTGGAGAATGCTGACGAATTCGCAAATGAGGAAGGCGCCTTCTCCATCGACTGCAGTATCCGAACCCCATGGAAGCAACTCGCGTGGAGTGTCGGCGGAAACCATGCCATATGCGAGTGGCTTTGGGCATAACTCGGGATCGATTCGGTGGATTAAGGTCATGGAGAACATCTCGCCGCAGATCATTGCTTCATAGTTTTCGTTCTTCTTGCCGTTGGGCGTGAACTACGCAGGAAAGCAATGTTAGCCCTGGATCTCTGAGTAAGAATGAGTCGCGTGCTTGTAGCTTACCTTGATGAAGAAATGCTTCTCGTCCTCAACCTTTGTGGAGGTTCCATCCGTCACCTTCTTCGTCAAGGTGAGCTTGTAGACTTCAGACCATTCAGTCGGCTCCTTCAGCTGGGTGTAGGTTGCTTTGAAGCTGGTATCATTTGCGACGGATTCTGCGTTGAAGAGTTCTGAAAAGCCTTGGAGGAGCAGGTACGTAGGTTAGCGTGCGCCACTACTAGTAATGGCGAGTAGCTGAATCGACGAGGTCGGCCGGTCGACATTCAGAATTAACTAAAACATCGCACATCCAGGGCTGCAGGGCAGAATAGGAGACTCACATTCTTTAAAGCTGCTCTTCTTGTTCCCCTGAACTTCAGAGCTTAGGCCTTGCATAGTATCAGGTGCCTTTTTAGTAGCGACGGTAGTTACTGGGGGTGGGGTCGACATGACTTGTCACAATCTGTGAAGCTGCAAGGTTTTGGCGTAGTGTGTTTTCTGTGAGGCGTATGTTGGATGTGCTGAGAGATATGGATGTATTGGGATGGATGCTGGAATTACTACCGAAGCAATTCATGTGTGGTCATGCTGGTCGGATTCTACTAGGGGGTGTGCAAACGGGTTGTGCAAACGGATCTAGGACGATCTCATTCGTACAACGTTGGGCCCTGTTCGGGTCTGTTGAGCTTCCATTTCCACGGTCTATCGGATTAACATCTCTCTGAATTCTGAACAATATTCGACGACAACTTGAATCTTGGTGGGGTCCTCTCCATCACAGAATTTTCCTTTGTCATCCGAGTCGTCAGGGATGGTTGTCATCGTACTATTCACCTTGTTAAGAACTAGTAGGGCAATAAGTGGATCTCGTTGGCCCATGATTGGCAATGGAAACAGTACTTAAGGTCATATCAGGGTTACTGAACTTGCATGTATTATTCTAATCTCATCATAAAGCTAGGAAACCCGAGCCTGGCAACGAACTAGTTGCCCTACTCCCTCATCGTACGAATAGTTCTTTCATCATCTTCTTGCCAATCGCAAAGTGGGTTTTGTCCTTCCTATTTACGTCTTCCGGAACCTCCAACCTTCTGGCACAAGTCTTCCATGTCTTTGATGGCCCTGATAAACCATTGATGTCAGTTCCAGTCTACAATACCGGGCTGAGTTACTTTGCCAAGGCCAAATGGGCCAGGAGAGAGGGAACATACGTCTCTAGGTAACAGTTCTCCTTCGGAAATTTCCAGGCGCTTTGAAGGTTAAACTTGCTGGAATGAGGGATCAGCGTCGATGCCGATGGTTACTTCGGGTGAGGGTTAACTGAGGCTCAGACTTACATGGAATAAAGCTGGAGTCTCAAGTCAAATTCCTCCTCTGGCTGGCACTTTCCACCGTATGCTTCAAGGTACATATCGATGAACTTCCTGAGCTTGTTTCTTTCTGGAAGCCAGTTTCCTAACTCATATCTGATTCCATGGTTAGTAGAATGCTCAAGCAAATCCAGGAGAAGTATACTAACTCGTTATGGCCGTAGGAACATGCTGCATTAAATATGACTGTTTTTATGTCGGTCTCCCCATCCTTTGCCTTCAGAAGAGCCGTGTTTCCACACCAAAGATCCCCATGGAGGAGGCTGGGCTCAATTGGCCCTAGTCCCTTCGGATCTTTCAATCCGTTCAATAGTGTCTCAATAACTTTCTTCTCTTCAAAGCCTTTCCATGCGACACTGAACTTATCTACAACCGCCTCTTCTCTTTGGTCCCGAAGTTCAGACATTGGAGACCCTTCAAGTTGCCAAACCAAATCCTTCAAACTGTCCTTGAAGATATCACACCATGAATCCGACCTGACCAGCTTTTTCTGAGGGGCTGGGGGCGACTCGTACCATCCCCAGAATGTTCGTATGCTGAATCCGAACCGTTTCGTAGCCTGAGGCCGAGTTCGCGTGGAATTATCTTGATGGAGCTTGACAAGGGATTCGCAGAATTTCTGCATGATTGCATTATTCCTCTCCATGTCGTCACCAGGAATAACATCCTTCCCATCATGATCTCCGAGCTGGCGCTCAATCTCGAGATATTCACAAATAAAGTAGGCGTTTTTGCCGGTGTCGAGCGCACTCTCCCCCAGCCAAGAGCTTGAAATTGGCAGCAAGTGTCTTTGCGTATTCATCTCAACATACCCACACCCAAGCGGCTTGGGGCACAAGCCTGGTTGATAAACGGAGATCCTTTTCATAGAAGCGTACTCGCCTTTCGCAACCTCGAACGCGGGAAAAGAAGGTCTTACAGGTACAAACTGGGCAGTAGTTTCGTCAGAAAGCAATCAACTTCAGATATATATCGGCCGTGAAGTGCACTAGTGATAATGCTTACCTTTATGAAAAAGACTTTCTCGGCATCTTCCGTTGCGTTTGAAGGAACACTATTCTTTCTCAGAAGCGAAATCTTATACGGATCGGACCAAGCAGTAGAAGTAACTCCGTCTGGTTTCGAATACGTCGCCCTAAGTTCATCCCTCTTCCATTCAGTCAACCGTTCCAGGCCTATCATACCATGTAAGTAAGGCCCCATTGCAAATTCCATGCTAAACAGTGACAGGAAGTATGTACAGATCGGAAATCCTTATCATAACTTGAACGTCGACGGAAAGTGACAGGGGGCAAGAGCATACATTCTATGAAAGTTTCCGAGTCATCAACGGGGCGCGGCTGTATAGGCATAAAGGTACCGTTCTGATTCACCTCGCCTCACTGGCAGGCTGGCAGTATTCTCTAAAACTTCGAGTTTCTGTATTGTAAGCTGCGAATGTAGAATCGAAGGATCGGTATGTCTCTTTTCGGATCGACTGGCTGGTTTACTAGTGATGTCTCTGAGTCGTTTCAACTTGAGGGCTGGGATGTTCAAAGAACGAGGAAGCTTGGGTTGCTATCCGTCATGTCCAGACAAAAGATCTTCCAACAGTTGCCACAAAGTGAAGTGTAAACGGAATGAGTGTGCTTCAAACGAATTGTGCAACGTGACTGGAAATCATGATGGTTCGCCAGGCACGCACATCATTGTGCCCGTTTGCATGCGCGCATAGGTTAGGCTTATGACAACGTTAAATCAGGGAGGCCGAATCGGTCAGTGATGGACAGGAAGCTACGGCTTACCGACTAAGGGATCATGTTGTATGAGAGAATTAGCAGTCCGACCATGACATTTGCATGCTCAAAATGTTCGTTCGTGATCTTGAGGTCACTGAAAATGTCTTGGCGTTCGTAATCTGGCTCGGCTGGGAAGGACAACCAATTTTAAATTTTGATCTTCTCATTCTTGCCAGCGCTCGTAATCCGAGTTCCGCAACAGGCCGGAGACAATCGAGTAAGACCAAGCACACCACAAGGGTCCTCCTCTCGAGCTCTCCCGCAACAAAAGCATAGCCCAATGCGAGGCTCGAACTCGCGACCTTGAGATATCTCAAGCTACTACTCCGATGGGATAGCAGCTGTTAAGAGTCACACGCTCTACCGACTGAGCCAACCGGGCAGTTATGTGTATACTGTTATAGCGGCATGCTAAAATCTGCTAGAGTGGGCATATAGCAAGCTTCTGTGGACAGGCGAGGCGCGAGAACAGATTCTAAGATACAGAATTCCGTCCCTTCTAGCTCTCCTCACGTCCAGCACCATGACATAACTACTGATGAGGTGACCACGTAAGAAAATATATGGAATTCGTCACGACGCTTTGCTGTTGTTTTATATCCATCCGTTTATTCGACCAATGCACTGCTCGCTCGAGCACATTTTAAAGCAAAGTAATCAACAAAGGCGAGATGGCTGAGTGGTTTAAAGCGACAGATTAGAAATCTGTTATCCTCTGGATGCGCAGGTTCAAATCCTGCTCTCGTCGTAGACGATGTGTTTCTTTTGCTCCTTCTTTGGGAGTCTGAGCAACAGTTCCTTGGTGCCACGCATATGTTTATTGCGTTTCTAAGGCCCTAGAACTCGAAGAACGAGTATTACTATTTTGCAGCCTTTCATACCAGTCCTCGGTAGTATAGTGGTCAGTATACGTGCCTGTCATCCGTCCTCCACGGATCGCACGTGGCCGGGGTTCGATTCCCCGCCGGGGAGCACAGCTTTTTATGTGCCAGTTTATGTGCTAATTTACGAGTTCTTTCCGGCCCCTAGGGCTACTGTAAAGTAGTAGGATAGTATCTTAGTAATGTTGTTCTCTCCATTTTAGATGGACAGTTTCAGAGTTGAATTAGTTTCGGCGCCCTCTTCGCAACAGATAACAAAACTTTGGTAACTCGGTCACCGCGGGCGAGATGGCTGAGTGGTCTAAAGCGACAGATTAGAAATCTGTTATCCTCTGGATGCGCAGGTTCAAATCCTGCTCTCGTCGAGCGGCGTGTGAGGAGGTTCGAGGTCTTTCTTTTGTCCATCCTCAACTTTCGTGACGAAAACCAACGCACTCAATATATTTTAATCATGGGAAAGATATGAATTGGTTCTATGGTGTAGCGGTAGCACTTCAGATTCTGACCTTGACCGATCGAGCTCACCAGTGCAGTTGATGACGAGCCGGGAGAAAGTTCTGATAACCTGGGTTCGATTCCCAGTAGGACCTCGATATGACCATCCCTTTTCCTTTTGCTAATGATACTTCTTTTAAACAACCGCAGAAACGATGCCGAGTTCTCTCATCAGAAGACTGGTCAGCTCAGCCACAGAAGTGATCGTTACCCCATTGCAGTTTATGTGATTAAACATTTGGCGTTTATAGTACAGTAGTCTGTTTGGCGGAAAGCTCACGCATCGGTTCTATGGTGTAGCGGTAGCACTTCAGATTCTGATCTCACCGGTTGATCGCCAGGCAGGAGAAAGTTCTGATAACCTGGGTTCGATTCCCAGTAGGACCTTAAGAGCATACTTCCATTTCTTTTTGCTCCTTGACATTTTACTCAGCAACACCGGAAACGTTATCAAATTCGACTATCATATTCCTGGCAAGACTTATCGTCGCGATATATCAGGCTCAGACTTGGAGTGTAAGTATGAAGATGAACTACAAAAGCCGGATCAGAAGGAGGGATCTCATTGCATGTTTTCCGGACCAATTTTGTGAGCTGTATAGCCTTGATAACGTTATAACCCAATATCGGCTCCCATCCCTAGACCATGATATTATTCCCTTCCATATGCTAAATGCGGACTTGAGCTTCTAACCTAACCGTAATTTCGAAAAAAAGTAGATGTAAGTAGTAAATGATATCCATCCCCGACTCGCAAGCATAAGAATACCGAAAGTAGAAAGAAGTATCCGTCTGCCCAGAAAACCACCGAAGCCCAAGCAAACTCTCGCTCAACACCAAAGATGCCCTCCTACCTCCTCCATTACCAACCCATCCCCTCCCCAAGTCATTTCCCCATCCTCCGCCTTCCCCACACCACCTCAGTTCCTCCCCCCAACATCACTCCAATAAGCCCTCCCCTCAATTTCCGAGATATTCCTTCCCTGCAACAAGCACAACCTAACATCAGCAAGCGCCCTTTCCTTAGCATCGACATAACCGCGCGGCTTTCTACCTCTTCCCGTGGCCAGGGGAAACCCGATCTGCGCGAGGTAACTCGCTTCTTCTTCTGGACTGAGCACGAGCTGTTGCGCGCCTTGTTGCTGCTGGGGGTTGTTGTTGAGGCTTTGTTGTTGTTGCTGCTGTTGGGCGACGGCGAGGGATTGCGGGAGGGACGAGGCGAGTTGTTGGAGGGATTGGGCGTTGTGGTGGGAGGGGGAGTGGGGGGGGGGGGGGGGCGAGGGGGGGTGGGGGGGGGGGGGGGGGTGGGGGGGGGGGGGAGAGGGATTGGAGGGGGAGGGGGGATTGGAGGGAGGTGGGGTATTGGGAGTAGGGGGATTGGACGGGGTGGGATTGAGGGTTTTGCGGTTGGGGTTGGGGGGCGTAGGAGACGTTTTGGGGGAGTTGGTGGGGGGTGTGCTGTTGTTGTTGTTGTTGCTGCTGTTGAGGTTGAGGAGGTGGTGGTGCTTGTTGGTTTTGCTGCTGTTGTTGTTGATTTTGTTGTTGTTGTTGCTGCTGCTGCTGTTGCTGCTGCTGTTGTTGTTGTTGGTGGACGTCGGGGTGCTGGGGGTTAACCTGAGGGACGCCATTGCCGTTGATTTGAGGTTGGCCGTTGTTACCGTTCTCGACGTGTTCGGAGAGGATGCGATAGATGAAGGAATTCACGCTCTGTTTGGGTGACGCCAGCTTTTAGGACCGATTCAATACAAAAACAAAAAAACAACAACAAAAGGGGAGCAAACAAACAAGAATGAACGAGGAAGCGCAAAGAAAAAAAAAAGTCTTGTATTAAAAAAGTCTGGGTAGCTTACTGTAGACCGTCTAGCTCTTGAACCATCAGGATTTCCCCCGTTACGTTCATCATCATCATCATCGGCTTCCGCGTAATCCTCCTACAAAACCAAAGAGAAAAAGGAAAGTTAATAGGGCTGCTCCTGCTGCCAGAAATCCGCATAGTAAGTGCCACTTGCCTTACGGATCACCCTAATTGTCACGCCGGTGGAATTCTCATCCTTCATCGTCTCAAAGTCCTCCTCTGTCCGGATGGGCCGGAAAGTCATGTTTGCAGCAGCATTGGGGTCGGAGGTGAGGGGACGGTAGGTGAGCACGTCCTCATCACCGAGCTGGATGTTGCCTGAGGCCTCTTCGACAAAGTCCTTGAAGGACTCGAGGTCGGAAACTGCTTGGCCGCCAGACTCGATGTAGTGCTTGCCCATTCCGTCAATCTCAATGACAAAGTTGGTGTTTGGCTTCCTTCGCTTGACAGAAGTGTTGGGTGTCGTTGTCGACTTGCGCTTGCCGTTCTCGACGCTGTCGTCTTCGCCTTCACCATCCTCTTCACCGTCGTTTCCTTGAACATCGACTTGGCCTGAAGGCTTTCGAGTCGGTGTCTGTTGAGCAGCCTGGGCTTGGGCCTCTCGCTTGAGGGCAGCCGTGTGGTTTCGCCTTGTGTCTTGACACATGGACATGAGGATCTTGGTGATGGTGAAGCGACTCCAGCCGTAGATGGGAGTGAGTTCCTTGTAGATTTCCTCCTCCACCTTCTTGAGCAAGTCACGGTCGATGGCGGTATATTTGGTGGCCAGTTCCAAGCTGTGTCTTATACACACTTTACGAACAGCCGCCTTCATGCCGCAGACTGACTTTCTCGAGTCTGAGCCCATGAGTTTGCGCAACTCACTGCGGCTAGTAGCGGGCCCGCGTTTGTGCGCATCCAGCTCTTCTTGTGTCGTCAAATCTGATGCAAACGCTTAGCCAAATTGATCAGAGCTCAAGCTTGGAGAGAGAGAGAGAGAGGTCGTGTGCGCTCAACGTGAACTTACTGTGGTTGATGGGAGTGTAGGGTGTTGTTGTGGTGATTGCGCCGGGGGCAGGAGTAACCATTCCTCGTCCCATGGGCGTCCTCTGCTGCTGCTGCTGCTGATCAAGCCCCGGCGTTTGCTGCATCACCACGGTTGGCGTCGGGATTGGTACGGGCCCAGGGCCTGGTCGGAAGCCCTGGGCGACCGGCACATTCATGTTTGGCGGCTCGGAGGAAAAGGCATCTCCAAGCATTCGGAAGCCCAAGACTTGCTCGACCTTTTGGAGATATTCGCGTCGGAGAGCCTCGAGTTCGGCGATCTGCTTTTGCGAGAGGTCGTTCAGAGGAATGACCAGCGAGGCGCCTGCGGCTACCGGTAAAGAAGGGGCCATCAGGAACTGAGCGACGGGCGCAATAGGGAAGCGCGGAGCGTTGATGCTCGTCGAGTACAAGTTCGTGGAGAATCGAAACCTTTCGGCGGTGAGGTGGTTTAGCTTAAACAAGTTGGTTGGTGGGTGTGGGTTTTTCGAGATGGTCGTTGATGAGTTGAGGTCGGAAGAAGGTTAAAGAGAAACAGCCAATGGGGCAGGGTTGAGCCGTTGCGTTACACACGTTTGCTGTTTTCACGTGAATTTCCTGCCCACTAAACTGGAAGCAGCTAGCGCGACTGGCTTCCTTAAACGATTTGGTGGGAGTAAACATCAGGGACGTCTGGGTATATCCCAGCATATAAACACTGTGAGACTGGGCAAACCAAGTGGATAAGACTGGCGAACCTGGGTTCTATGCTGATTGTTTATTATACTTTCTTGCAAACCTTGTAAACTTGCAATCAAATCTCACAACTCCAATGAGGCGTCCTCCATGAAGCGAGCAGCACGGCTTGAACTTGAATGCTAGTGGCGAGGAGTTGAACAAGGACGGTATGACTGTTGTTCAACAGCCCGTAAATCTGCCATTCAAGACGCTTTCCCGCTGACTCGGTTCCTTGCGGCAAGAGAAGCATACGAATAAAGTGATTCACAACAATTTCGGCTTGCAGTTCCAGCAAACATGGCATCGTCTCCGGAACATTGTGACTCTCACGATGCTTCCGTGGTGGGAACTCACCCCTGCATACGCAAGCTCAACATGTACGTTCACAAACTTCGTCCAAAGCCTCCAGTTGGATGACTCTAATAATTCCAAATCCTCGCTTATCCAGCCCGGAAGCTTCCCCTGCACATCTCCACCCAGATTTGAATAACCGCCAAGAGTAGGGCAGTCATCTTCCCTTTTCCGGCTAGTCAGATGCGGCTGACTAAACCACACGGTAAATTTCCTTCCTCTTTAGCAACACCCAGCAAAAGTCCAACGACGACGAGGCAAATCACCACTCACCACCATAAAACCACAGCGCAAACCCACCTAAACCCCATCTCCAAACCAGCAAAATCCAACAAATCTTAACCTCCATCACAAAAACCACATCACAATATGGCTGAGTACGCCTCCCCACTCCTCAATGACCCCTCAATCAACCCCACAAACCCACCTGTCCCAGCCCCACCAAACCCCATCCTGTGAACCCCACCAACTAACCTCCCCTCCCCCCTCCAGCCAAAAACACAACTGGGCCGACGACGACGAGTTTGACGACCCATCCGCCCTTCCCCCACAACAAATCACCTCCAACCCCGACGGCACCAAGACAATCGTAACCTGGCGCCTCAACGAAGACAACAAGAAAGTCAAGACGACCCGCAAGATCCGCACGACCATCAAAAAAGAATACGTCGACCCGCGCGTCGCCGAGCGTCGAGAATGGGCCAAATTCGGCAACGAAAAGGGCCACCCAGCCGGGCCAGACCTGACCACCACCTCCGTCGGCGAAAACATCATCTTCAAGCCCTCCACCAACTGGAAGGCCACGCAGAAGGAAGAGTCCGCCGAGGACCAGGCCCTCCGCGAGAAGCTCCTCCAGAAGAAGGTTGCCTGTCGTATCTGTAAGGGCGACCATTTCACCGCCCGCTGTCCCTTCAAGGATACGCTCCAGCCGCTTGACGAGGCCGGGGCTGCCGCCGAGGCAGATACTGGTGCTGGTGGGGCTGTGGACGATAGCGTCGATGCTAATGGAAGATATATTGCGCCACACATGAGGAAAGGAGCTGGAGCCAGAGCGGGCGACTCGATGGGCGGCGGCAAGCAGGAGAGGGATGACCTGGCTACGCTCAGAGTCACCAACGTGTCGGAGATGGCGGAGGAGGCGGATCTCCGTGCCATGTTTGAGCGCTACGGAAGAGTCACCAGAGTGTTCCTGGCAAAGGACAGGGATACGGGCCGGGCAAAGGGCTTTGCGTTTGTGTCGTACCAGGACAGGGCCGATGCTGCCAAGGCTTGCGAGAAGATGGACGGACGTGAGTACTCCCGCTGTGGTGTGGGTTGAAGTTGGGACAGTCTTGCTAACATGATCCAGACGGTTACGGCCATCTTATCCTCCGCGTCGAGTTTGCAAAGAGATCGCAGTAAGCGTGACTCTTGCTCTCTTGCACTCTCTTTTTATTCCTTTATTTGTGTTTATTTAGTACCTGTTAGAAATCGGTGGTGTTTATTTGCTACGGGAAAGGGCTAGTAGAAGGATGGGGGTTATTATTTTCTTTCCGTTCTCCTTGTTTTTTTCTCTCTCTCCATGGGTTATAAAAGTTTCGGGCTGCTACCTCTCGCTTTTTTCGCTCTACTCGTAATGTAGCATCTGGCTTTCGCTTTGTTCATGGGTTGTTTCTTGCTGTTTATTTATTCCGGTTTTATACTGTATTTTGCGTGTTGATACTGTAATTCGTTCAATGGGAGGGTTACTGCCTGTTCGTGCGTGTGTTTGGTGGTTGTAGTGCTTGTGACGGTTGGAGTGCTTGTGATTCCCTTGCTGCGTGCTGTATGCGATTCTCAAATGGTTCCAAAGCGTTCATGGCTAGCATAAGCCCGCCCGATCCCAACAAGTCAATAAGTACTTTATAAAGCTATCCTCTTTTCTTACTGTCCGGCTCTATCTGGCAATTTCCATCAGCCCCAAATGAAGTCAAATGATGGCCCTAGCACCTGCCAATCCACCTGCTGGAATACAAATAACTCCTCCCTCAGCCCGAGTTCCCATCCGAAGCTCCGCTCACCGTACTCGTACATTACAGTCGGAAGTAGTCCCGACGTTGTCGGGGAAGCGTTGAGTTTCCTTAGTCCATAATCCTCTAGCTAAGTAGGTCAGTTGAATATAAATCACTACTACTACACTTCTGTGTGCACAGTGCAGTACAGAATGGGCCAGGGAAGCAAGGCTCTCATCTTGCTTGGTTACTGATTCGAACATCATTCAAAGGAAGGCGCATATATGATGCGTATCTTACAAGCTTGTGATGTTTACGAGGCTCCTCAAGAAGTAGAAGTACCTGTATTGAATCTGCCGTGTTGCAACTCATCAAAAAACAAAAGCGAGACTCAAGACTTGAACCGTAAGTTTAGTAGCAACACCCCGTTTCGATCGGGGGACCTCCGGGTTATGAGCCCGGCGCACTTCCCCTGTGCTATGTTGCTTGCTGATGTACATTTGCGCGCAAGAGGCTTTTACCACCAAGCTAAAATAAAGCTGGGAAACGGAGAGGGAAGTCTACATACACTGTTCTCATTGTACTGCATACACTCAACTCGGACCCGACATGATAAACATAAGTACGGATAAACAATAAATAAATAAAGAAATAAACTACACGCTCCAGAAACGCCATGCTTGCTTGAAAGAAACCCACATCTAAACTGAACTCAAAGAACTATGCCCGCTCAAAGGAAAGAAAATATAACCATCAAACTCCATGCACCCATAAAAAACAATAACAAGACTACAGATACCACCTCCACACATACCACGCAACCCAACACCTCCCCACACTACCAATTCCACGTCCTCGTAGCCGCCGTAAAAACCGGCGGCTTCCACTGCAAGCAACTCGGATCCAACACCCTCTTCCCCTTGATCCTCTGCCTCTCCTTCAACTTCTCCTTCTGCGCCAAGATCGCGTCCGTCAAGCAGATGACATGCTGGCCCTTATAGTATCGAATCATGCCCAGCGTCTGCAACGTATGAATCACGTCGTTCGTCGTCATGGCACTCATATTCGCCAGCTCGTCGATTGTCACTTCTCCCTTCTGCTCGAGAAGGATATCCACAATCGTGTCTTGCCAGTATGCGCGGTAACTCAGCAGCCCGAGATCGGAGAGGGGTTTTTCTGGGCTGCCCAGCTTGCCTTCGCGTTTGGAGAGCTCGTAGGAGAAGGCGATGAGGAGTTTACCGTAGCCGGTGCGCTGGTATTGCGGGAGGGTGAGGATGCAGGCGACGTTGTAGCCATCGGCGGATTCCTTCTCTTTGGAGAAGTAGCCGACCAGGTGGAAGCCGCGGTCGTCACGCACGCACATGCAGTAGAAGAGGAAGGGGTCGACGTCGTAGTACAGCGTCTTGTGGTCGAGGAAGCATTTGGACAGGAGGCAGAGGTTGCGGCACCAGGTGCGTTGGCGGCGGCCGTCGATTTCGAAGAAGGAGACGGCCTGGTCGCGGTAGATCTCGTTGCCGGGGGGGTGGAAGAGGTCGCATTTTTGACGGTGGCGGAGGAAGCGGGTGGGGCAGCCGAAGTAGGAGAGGCAGAATTCGCAGATGTGGAGGATGGGGGAGGAAGTGAGTTCGGGAGGGTAGGGCGAGAAGTACCATGGTTCGAGCTCGTAGAGGCCGATTTGGAGGCGGGAGAGGTTGCGGACGCGGGAGATTTCGTGCGCGGATTGGGTCATGGAGCCGGAGGTCCGGAGCTTTTCGATTTCTTTTTCTTTGGAGAAGTTGGCGGGTTCTTGGAGTTTGGTGTCGTCGGTGGGAGTGGGGTCGTCGACGTCCATCGAGTCGGATTTGTGGCCGTCGTCGCCGTCATCTTGCGAGTTGGAGTTGAGGGAGGTTGTGGATTTGGATTTCTTGGGGGCTTTTTTCGACTGTGGACGTTTCTGGGGACGGGAGGCTTTGGAGTTTTTCGAGATGGAGTCTTTCTTTCGGTGGCTGGAGGAGACGGGGGGAGCTGGTGGTTCCGGGGGTTTCGGCCATTCCACCTCTTTGGTCAGGTCGAGTTTGTCGAGGGTGACCCATTCATCGAGACGTTTGTTGAAATCGGTGTAGTGGACGTAGTAGTGGACGCCGGTGGGCCGAGTCTGCATCGACAGGATCTCGGCCTCGCGGTATTCGTTGCTGCCGGCGTGGAAGACTTGGAGCTTGACGCCGATGCTACATGCGGGCGGGGTGTCAGTCTGTGAGGTAATGGGTTTGTCAGGTGGCGAGGGGGATTACCAGAGCGTTTCGGCGGTGGCCATGGAGCGCTCGCCGGGCTGCTCGGGGGCCGGCTGTTCGGTGCTGGCGTCGCGGGTAATCATGTTGAGGGTTCTGCTGATTGTTGCAAGAGCAGAGACGGACTGGTGGTGGAGATATACCGGGGTGATGAAGCGGAGGATGAGTGGGAAGACGCGTTTGGTGATGGGGAGGGCTTACTAATTGAGATGTCAATGCCAAGTGCAGGGTCGACACTTGGCCTTATGGGGGATGGCGCGAAGAGTTCTCATTGGACCCCGCGCCACCCCACCAGAGCTTGACAAAAAAAGTTGCGATTTGGGATTGATTGATAAGAAGCGACGACTTTCTGCTCACGGAGAAAGGAAATCTCAAAACGACAAGCTCCCCAATCCCTCTTTTTACAAAAACACCAGACTTGTTTCTAGAGACAAGCCACCACCAACACATCATCACCACAAAACACCACATCACCACACTACACACACAATGGATATCGATTCTGGAGACCAAGGCTACGTCTCGTATGTAGCACCACAACAAGCCTCCGTCGCCAACGTCCTCTGCTGCAACTGCGGTATCGGCATCGACGCCAGCAAAAACAACGGCCTCGCCATCTGTACCGACTGCATCAAACTCACCACCGATATCTCCGAAGGCATCCAGCGAGAAGCCGCCCTTCACTTTTGCACAGGATGTGAAAGATGGCTACAACCTCCACAGCATTGGGTGAATGCTCAGCCAGAATCAAGAGAACTCCTCGCCCTCTGCCTCAAACGTCTCCGCGGCCTCTCAAAAGTCCGTATCATCGACGCCTCCTTCATCTGGACCGAGCCCCACTCCAAACGCATCAAAGTCAAAATCACCATCCAGTCCGAAGCCTTCCAAAACACCATCCTCCAGCAAGCCTTCGAGGTGGAATATGTCGTGACATACACGCAGTGCGCCGACTGTGCAAAGTCCTACACGGCCCATACCTGGAGAGCCTGTGTGCAAGTCCGCCAAAAGGTTCCCCACAAGAGGACCTTCTTGTACCTCGAACAGCTCATCATCAAACACAAGGCTCATCTCGAGACGACGAACATCAAGGAGGCCAAGGATGGATTGGATTTCTTCTATTCCCAGCGGAGTCATGCCGTCAAGATGGTGGACTTTTTGACGGCTGTGGCGCCCGTCAAGATGAAGAGGTCTGAGGAGCTCATCTCGCAGGATATCCACACCAGCACAAAGTCGTTCAAATTCACCTTTTCCGTCGAGCTGGTGCCGATATGCAAGGACGATCTAGTCTGCCTGCCATTGAAGCTCGCCCGCAACCTCGGAAACATCCCGTAAGTCTCTTCCCCACTCGTATTATAACAAACCTCCTTTCTTCAAACCCCACCTGACGTTTGAAACCCCCCACTAACACCTCCCCTTAGCCAAGTCGTCCTCTGCTCCAAAGTCGGCAACTCCACGCACTTCCTCGACCCCAACTCGCTCCAAACCGCCGAACTCGCCACCCCCGTTTACTGGCGCGAACCCTTCCAAAACCTCGCCGACGTCACCGCCCTCATCGAATTCATCGTCCTCGACATTGAGCCCCTAGGCCCCACAAAAGGCCGATGGGTCCTCGCCGACGCCACCGTCGCCAAAGCCTCCGACATGGGCCGCAACGACAAGACCTTCATGGTGCGCACCCACCTCGGCGGCATCCTCCACCCCGGCGACTCCGCCATGGGCTATGCCCTTCTCGGCTCCAACTTCAACAACGCGCAACTCGAGGAACTCGAGCTGCGCGCGCCCGACCGCGTCCCAGAGGTCGTCCTCGTCAAGAAACACTACCTCCGCCGCAAGCAGAACAAATCCCGTGCCTGGAAACTCAAGCGCATGGCCAAGGAGGAATCCGAGATGCTGCCGCGCAAGCAGGACCAGGAGAAGGCTGAGCGTGACTTTGAGTTGTTCCTCAAGGATATTGAGGAGGATGAGGAGCTGCGGAGCACGTTGCAGCTGTACAAGAACTCGCTCAAGACGCAGCGGATGGCGGTTGATAGTGAGGAGAAGAAGGATGAGGATGAGGATATGGATGAGGATGATGAGGGCGAGGATGAATTGCCCGAAATTGACGTTGATCAGTTGTTGGATGAGTTTGAGGAGTTGGGAATTCAGGATAAGGAGGGGGATGCTGTGATGGGGGCTTAGAAAGCTCGCTGAGTAGGTGAGGGGGGGAGGGGGGGAGGGAGGTTGTGGTTATATCTCTATTTTCTTTTTCTTTTTTTTGTTTGCGACTGGGTGTGGCTCGTAGTCTAAGTATGGGGCGGATCCGGCGTTTATGGGTTTTGCATGCCGTCTGTTTTATTTTATTTCTGCTAAAGGGTTTTTATGGGAAGGGTTTATTAAAAGTTTGCTTGTGGGATGTAATGAGAATATCCTGGCTCCTCTGTTACTCTACTGCTTGTCTGCTACTCGGGCTCTCATTGTTGTGCTTCGGTGCTTGTAAAATTGGTGTGTTTACTGTCTGAGGCTGGGTTACTTTCGTTTCTGCTCATTGCTGAGGTTTGAAGCACTTGGGGAGAAAAAGAGAAAAGTAAGGCTCAAAGGTCCTACTGGGAATCGAACCCAGGTTGTCAGAAAACTAGTCGAGAGTACGAGCAGCTCGACGGGTCAGAATCTGAAGTGCTACCGCTACACCATAGAACCCGATGATGATCTCTCCCTGCCTCACCGTGTCACGAAGGCCTTAAAACAAGCTTATCCCTAACGACGAGTGGGCATGAGCAAAAGAATATCAACCGTTCACGGTTGCAACCGAAGGTCCTACTGGGACTCGAACCCAGGTTATCAGAACATCTCGACTTGAGCGAGCGCTTTACCTAATCGAATCCAGGGTAGGGACATCTCGACGAGCGTTTACCTGCCCGATCGGCGTATCAGAATCTGAAGTGCTACCGCTACACCATAGAACCTAACGATGAATTTCCTCACCAAGTCCGAGTCCCTTTTCTACTTTTTGTTCTGATCCCTGAACCAAACGCGCAAAAGTAATAGCCGAATCGGCCCAAGGTCCTACTGGGAATCGAACCCAGGTTGTCAGAACATCCTCAGTGAGAAGCGCAAGCTAGCTGCTCGTTGGGTCAGAATCTGAAGTGCTACCGCTACACCATAGAACCCGATAATGAAGGATGCTGTGTTTCTGCAAAGTTGATAGTTGTTGCTTTTGATACTAAAGGGCGCAAAAGGTCATTACTCAAAAGACCAAAAGAGAGCCTCGACGAGAGCAGGATTCGAACCTGCGCATCCAGAGGATAACAGATCTTTGTGAATTGTGAACCTAAGGCCAAGTTCTAATCTGTCGCTTTAGACCACTCAGCCATCTCGCCCTCGCTGACTACGGAGAAAATTAGTCTAATCATATCAATCTTTTCGAATAGTCACGGTTTAACAGCAGTAAAAGGATAAAACAAAAGATGATGCCCTCCCCGGCGGGGAATCGAACCCCGGCCACGTGCGCTCTTGTCACCAACTCTAGATTAACTGGACGATGACAGGCACGTATACTGACCACTATACTACCGAGGACTGAGATGTAAATCGAATTGAGCAAGCAAATTTTGGAAGAGAGCCTAAAAAACAAAGTATGTAGTACATGTACACCACGCAGACCACGCAAACAACTTGAAATCCCAACGAGATTAACCATGGGAATCAAATCCAAAAACAAAGAGGCGGTCCCTCGACGAGAGCAGGATTTGAACCTGCGCATCCAGAGGATAACAGATCTTCTTGGTGGAAGTACCTTTCTAGGTTCTAATCTGTCGCTTTAGACCACTCAGCCATCTCGCCATTGATAACCAAAGCGGAAGTCATGCTTTCCGGACCCTTTTCCACGTTTCTTTAAACAATGGTGCCAGTGTTGGAAGAAGCGTCCCCGTCGCCTGCCAAGACTCCAGGCCGGGGGGTCACCGCAAGAATAGCTAAATAGACTCAACGGTTTCTTTGTACCTCCAACTATATAAGTACGCATTTCTACAAAAGGGCCCGAAGTAATTATGGACTAAAATGATACGCTCCCCGGCGGGGAATCGAACCCCGGCCACGTGCGTTCCTTTAGAATCTTGCAGAACAGAAACTTGAAGGTGACAGGCACGTATACTGACCACTATACTACCGAGGACTGGTATGAAAAGAGTGTTAACTAGGCAACGCTCACCTTCCTCAAGTCCCTGCCTCAAATAGCGCAGCGGAAGTCAGGAGTCTCGACACTTTACAGATTTGAAAGGGCCTTCGAAGCTTCCGAAGCAGGCAGTACCACGAATTCCATCCCCAGTGAGATCTCGAATGAACTCCCGGCGGCGATCTTGGTCACGGTCAACACAGCCAACCTAAAAGAAAGACTAGACTCCAGCCCAGGATACCGACGCACGACGAGAGCAGGATTTGAACCTGCGCATCCGGAGGATAACAGATTGTCAGGTTCTAATCTGTCGCTTTAGACCACTCAACCATCTCGCCCTTATAGAAGAGGGTCGGAATGTCATCTCTGTGGGTCATGCATTGACATGATAGCTCGGACCAGACATCATAACGGTGCACTACTTACCTAGTACACTCTGAACTAGGCCTAACGGTACAACTTGGAATCGGAACAACAAGGATAATTCAAGTAGGTAAGTAGTGTACAAGCTCGGTCGTAAGGTATTGAGAATATCCGCATCGGAGCTTCGCTGTAGACGTTGAAGGATACTAGTACGGAAAGTGGCTTAAGCGCTTCCGAGCCGAAAAGGACTCGTGAATCGGCACATAAAAAGCTTATCTCCCCGGCGGGGAATCGAACCCCGGCCACGTGCGGACCATAGATGACAGGCACGTATACTGACCACTATACTACCGAGGAATGGAACAAGGACAATCCTCGAAAATGCTTTAGGATTGAGCTTCAAGCCTCTCTCGGACCTCTCGGGAAAGAAGGGCCAACAACGCCGCCCAAAAGATGGGATGAAGATGGCTTGACGAGCTTATAGATAACGTCTCGATGATGCTAGCCTCGTTGCCAGTCCTGTATGTTCCGAGCATGTTAATAGAGCGAGCTCATAAAATTTAAAATGCGGCATAGCTCATGCATTGAGTAGTACTAGTAGCTCTGGAGGTTGCCGTGCTGCGATTCAATTGAATCCATTCTTCGGTAAACTCCAGCCAGCTTATTTCATGTCCAGTGCAATCAGTCTGTAAACGGAAAAGAAAAGCGGATGTGCTTTGTATACTGCAGCATACTGCAGATTTCTCGATACAGTGACGTCAAAAGATTAAATTTATATGGACACGACGAGGCCAAAAGACTGTTGACTGGAGTGGGACTCGAACCCACGCAGGTTTCCCTACTAGAAGACCCTGTCGAAACAGAGAAGAACGATGTCTTGAGTCTAGCGCCTTAACCGCTCGGCCATCCAGCCCTTCATACAACTTGGCTCGATGCAGTGGTTAATGGACTCTTGGACAATTTCAGAAACTAGAAATAGAGCCGTTGATAAGCTACTAAGTATATAAGATAAGAGAACAGCGTGAGGCTACGCCGCGTGACTATCATTCCCGACAACTCTGGAGAAAGCATGTTCGAATTCTCCCTATACTATCAAAGAACCATGAAGACGGACTTCTTGAAGCCCCACCTACGAAGCTCGGCAGATTGCAAAGTGCATGGGCAATGCATCCTTCGACTTGCTGGATCGACCTCACGGTTCAAACTTAAAAGCAGATTCAGTCATATTTCACCGTGCAGTCTCTTTGATCAACACACAAAAGTCTGGTCTCCCCGGCGGGGAATCGAACCCCGGCCACGTGCGATCCGACCCGAGTCGTTTTAAGGACGAATGACAGGCACGTATACTGACCACTATACTACCGAGGACTGATGTGAAAGGGAGTAACCTAAGCGAATCGAGACTTGACATGGGGCAAAAATGGGGATGTAAATAGCAACTAGTGCAAAGACGTTTCCGAGCGTCACCGAAATTACTACGTAGTAATATAATAAACACCCCTAAGAAACGAAAACGGCAAAACATATGCCACATAAAGGCTATTTCTCGGAACCTGAAAAGACAAAATAAGTGCAAAGGCCTCGACGAGAGCAGGATTTGAACCTGCGCATCCAGAGGATAACAGATTTCTAATCTGTCGCTTTAGACCACTCAGCCATCTCGCCTTTGTTGAATGCAAAAGTTTAAGGTTGCTGTGATGCACAGGCCCAGAATCAAAGGATCACAATTAAACAACAGCAAAGCATATGCATGGCGATAAATTCTCTGTATATTCTTGCAATTGCGTAGTCACCCATCATTATAATCAACTGTGTGCTTGCTAGCAATTGCTGTCAGGCGAGTTATAATGGACGGGATTCCGTATGTTGGGATCTGCACTCTGTCCTCGTTTGACTACCGAAACTCGGTAAATGCCCCGCTCTTTGGTGCTCAGTATGAATATTAATGCAGTAAAAAACGCGGGGACTAGTTACCCATTTCAGACCGCTATACGTATTCGCCCGGTTGGCTCAGTCGGTAGAGCGTGTGACTCTTAACAGCTTCTAACTATTGGGTGTGGTAGAAGCTTGAGAAATCTCAAGGTCGCGAGTTCGAGCCTCGCATTGGGCTTTGCTTTTGCTGCGGGAGAGTAGGAGATCAAGATAATAAACGGGCTTCTTTTTGCATGCTTGGTCTTCTTCGACTTTCTACGGCGTGTTATGGAACTCGAGACTACGCTACGAGCGCTGGCATTAATGAGAACGGCGGATTAAGATCATAGTTGATTGTAATAGGTAGCCGAGTCAGATCCCTCAACCGTCTACTACAAGTAGTAAATACAAGCTTCAAGTTCTAGACGACACTAGGGTAGAACCATCAGGATTGGGCTACTTAGTTAAGTACATACTACTAGTATGTATTGTACTGGCTCAGAGTACTACTGGATCTCGCCCACATACTTATTAGAACCCAAACAGCGCTTTGCAATCCAAAGCCTCCTACTACGTAAGTCATCATTCTGTCGTTCTTTTTGACAGGCGCGAACGCCAAGACGTTCCCGGTGACCTCAACTTTCACGAACGACATCTTGAGCATGCAAATATAATGGTCGGACTGCTAAAGCTCTTACACAGCATTCTGGCTTACTGCCCATCACTGGATATTTCGGGTTTCCCTGATGAATTCATGCCCGGTGTCAGAATCTGAAGTGCTACCGCTACACCATAGAACTGCAATGTTCGCCGAGGAAACCGTCCTAAGCTCCCGAGGCTGGCGATCAACACAGCTACTTAAGTAAGTAAATAGCGTAAATAGCGTAAATAGCGTTAAAAAGAGACAATCAGAGTCTCTTCAGAAGATACTCGATGAGAGCAGGATTTGAACCTGCGCATCCAGAGGATAACAGATTTCTAATCTGTCGCTTTAGACCACTCAGCCATCTCGCCCTTGCGGAATGGTCACCATGCTGCGCGTTTATCCCTTGTTTTTTGGGAGATCTATGGAATCGGAGCTGACTGCAGTAATCTCCGTTCTCGATCGTGATTCTCTCAATCTATACCGAATGGTAGGTACAACGTTCGTTTTGGTTTTCAAAATGATATGAGCTCGAGTACGTATACAGCATCAACGCCGTGACTGAAAAGCTTGAATATGCTTACCTCTTCGATCTTACCCGGATAAATAGCAGTTGATCAAGACATCAAAACCTATACTCCCCGGCGGGGAATCGAACCCCGGCCACGTGCGTTCTACTGCCCAATGCAGCCGATGACAGGCACGTATACTGACCACTATACTACCGAGGACTGATATGGACCTGGTTTAGAAAAGCTTATCCGATCGGCTTCCGACTTGCATAAGTGCGCAAAAGGCATACGGCTGCATACCCAAGGGTACTTAAACACAATGCTTTGATCGTCGATACCAAGGACATCATGATGCCAAGCCCTACGAAACAATAAAGGGTAAAATATTTTGCCCATGTCCGGAGGTCAAAAAGTATCAACCTCGAGGGGTGAAACCCCTGTCACGAAGGGTAACTTTTTTACCACGGTATAAAGGGTATGTGCCTTTATACAGGGTAAGTACCCCTTGTAGCATGTAACTTACTCTTGCGATTAATATCCTTCTCGAGGGGTGAAGTCGTCTCGTACGGTAGGGTAAATTTCACACCTTGGACGGGGTGAATTTTACACATCACATGGGGTGAACCAGGATAGGAGAGAGTGGCCAGTAGAAGCGTCCATGCATCGTATGAATTAACTAGCTGCCTATATACAATCCGATCGTCCGATAACAGTATCCCTCCATTTAGTAAAGTACACTCCGATCCATGTCAATCCATTCTGAGCTTGTGTACACCGCAGCCATTAACATCGTACACTCCTGAGAGCAAACCCGAGTCCATGCATAATCCTCCGACGGCACCATTAATTTGCAAATATGCTCAATGAAAGACGTAAAAATAAAACAAGAAAGGAAAAAAAAGCAAGCTGATCAAGAGATGACGAAAGCCACCTGGCCAGTGCGTCGCCGGTATTCGAAAGATCAAGAGACAGAAAAGGAAAGTAAGAATAATAACCCATTGTTCAAGTAGATGCGATATCGGTAGTGATGTTGCATCCAAAGCCGACAAGAAACAGGAACTCCGAAGCCACAAAATGACAATCTAAATGGAGAGTTAGCATGAGTCCGTAATGGGTATCAAACTTACAGTTAACAATACCGACATCTCTAGAAAAAGAAAGCTTAGCTGGTCTGTTGTCTCTCCTCGGTGAAGCTGTCGATGGCTTCTTTCTCAAGGGCCTTGGAGTTTTGGCGAGCATCTTTCTTTTTCTTGTCCGCGGCGATCTCCGATGCTGGTCTGCGTGAAGATAACGTGAACGCGCCTGCAACCTGCAATCGAGCAGCGGCCGCTCGAGAAGGGCGACGACTGACTGTCTCTGTCGAAGTTGGCTGGGCCACTTCCTTGGGTTGCTCGATTGGTGATTTGTCAGTTTCGGCGGCAGGGACTCGAGTCTTCTTCTGGCCGCGATAGCCGCCTCTACCACGAGGACGAGGTGCAGAGCCTCTCGGAACGGAAGGCTGCGGGATGTCGGATACTGGGCATTGTTGTGGCTCAGCATCTGTACCGACCTGGGTCTGATGATCTTGATGGTCTAATGGTTGCGACGGAGCTGCAAGGAGTTGCTGCTCGGTCTGTTCCTGTGAAACTGGAGTAAGTGACGCCGGAGAAGGAGTCAGAACAGATTGTGGAGTCGGAGGAGGTTGAGTCTTGAGAGCTGCTTGATAGATTCGAAGTATCTCGTCTGGGTGCAGGGATTCGAGGAATGCGGGGATATCCATGCTTTTCTTATTAGCTTCTGCCTTCTCCTCACCGACAGCGGCGTTTGCAATAATCGCATTTGCACTTTGTACAGAAACAGAAGACTGGGGAACTGGAGAAATGCTTGCAGGAACAGAAGAAGCGACTGTAGCGGTGATCTCGGGCAACGTTGGTGGCACAGTTAACCCTTCTTCGGGGAGGCCACCAGGAATGCCATCTGCAACGGGAGTCCTTCTTACGGTCTCAACCGTGCTCTCAGAGAACGCTTCGGTAAACGAAGAAGAAACAACAGCATTGGAAGCAGAAACTGGAGGCGATGGTACCTGACAAAGGGGTTGGAATGCTGGAATAGAGAAATAGCACAGTTATCGACTTACCTTTGTGGTCTGACGTCGCACTGGAGGCTTTGCCGGAGGGCTGGCCACTTGATCCAGCGGGTTCTGCACGGTCGGAGCAGAGACGGTAGCAGGAGACTGCCCATTGCCGATGCTATTAACATCCATGCTATTGCGACGGCTGTTGCGCTGCTGTGGATCCGCCCGAACTACTGCATCTGGGGCCTGAGATGAAGACTTTGGGGGTTTCACGCCTCCGTCTCTCCTCTTCTGTGTGGTGACTGGCGCCTGCGTGGAGCGTTAGTATGTGGAACATAATGCTGCAATACATACCTTAGCAATGCCGTTGAACTTGGTTGTCCCTTGCAAAGCAGACTGCTGGGACTGCTTTGGGGTCGAAGGAGTAGTTACGGGTCTCGTAATCGGCTTCTAAATGATATATTAGCGATGCTCAAGCAAGTAACCATTGTTACCTTTGCGGTAGCATTGAGATGACTAGCCTCGGCAGTATTCTTGGATCTAGTAGACCCAAGAGTAGCTGGGGTAGTAGTTGACGGAACTAGAAACGTCAGAATCGAAAACATCGAGAGCCGATGGATATACCACGGGCAGTCGGCGTCTGCTGGGCCTGATCATCTGCAATGGGACGAGGACGTTTCCGACGACCGTTCTCAGCCGACCGAGCTGGTGTACCGGACTGCACAGAAGCATTTGTCTCACCACAAACAAACTCGCCCTATTATCATGTTAGTACAGGAAAGATCGATCAAAGTATACAGATTACCTCAAGGTTGCCCCTATATAAGAGAATCTGCTGGCCCTTTGCAGCAGCTGCGTACATGGGCTCAAGAGGATCTCCGGCGGTGATGGGTTTGCCGGGTCTTCCATCAACAGACCAGAACAGAACGTCCTTTTCCCATTCGTAGTTCTCGAAATATTCTTCCTCTTCCAATTTGTTGATTAGCAGCAAAAAGTCCTTGACAGGCTTGATCCATTTCAACACGTTCCCACGCTTGCCCAGTTTGAAGCAAACCTTGCCAGTCTGTGTACGAGCAGCATTTGCGGCTTCACTTACCTCTGGAACTGTGCGAGCATCAGACATATCGATGTCAGGTGCCTCCTCGTGGGTGTTGGACCGAGTGGGATCAGTTTGTGGTCGAGCAAACTTTCCTTTCCTGTTCGGCACCGCTGGTGCACTGCTCTTGCTGTTCCGATTGGAGACTGGTAGCTTCCCTCCAGTGGCTCCAGCTCTGTGCTTCTTCGTATGCTGTGTAGAAGGTACGGGCTTGTCCGACTACACTAATGTTAGTATGCCTCCATGTTTGCAGAGAGCCATATGGCGACGAGGACTTACCATTCCAACATCTGCATCGTCGGTTAGACCAACTTGAGCGACGTCGCTAGTCAACCCTGTGGCGGCCTTTGTCGGTTTCGCTCTCCCTTTGGACTTGTCGGCCTCTTGAGATATCAAAGTTAGCTGCGAAAAAACGAGGGAGGGGTACAAACTTTTTTTGGCGGCTGTCTCAGCATTACCAGCAGCCAGCTTTTGCAAATTTTCAGTCTCTGCAGCAGCGACTCGTCTCTTCTTCCGTGGCTGTTCTCGCTCTGGAACTCCACCATTGCCAGAAGCAATGAGTTTGGCAGCAGCTTTGATACGAGCGTTCTCTTTCTCCAGCTTGGCCTTGTCCTTGCGACGGCGAGCGTTGGCGTAATGGGCGATGTCGGAGTTCAGGAAGGTAACAAAGTCGTTTGTTAGCTTGTCATCCCATCCGTATTCCCGACCGAAGCGGATACTGAGGGCAGTGATGATCTTTAGCCAAACAATCCCGCCATAGTCTTCAACTTTGCGGCCGTCGATCTTGAAGTTGAACAGCTTGTAAACGACCAACTGGGCTTCTTTTCTGAGGTCTCGGACGAGACTGTCCCTGTTCGGATTCCCTGGAGAGATTCCGATCCGATAGTTCAGTCTCTCTCTGTCGGTCCAGGACTTGTACTCCTCAAGTGTCGGCTCAAACTGATCTTGTTCGTACTCGTCATCGTCGCAAAGGCTTGAGATCACCTCAGGAACCTCCGTGATGCGATCGACTCTGCGGGGACGTCTAGTGCGGGCCTTTTTGGTCGTTTGTTGTTCTGAAGCCTGCTCATTCGCACTTGGTTCATCCTGGGCAGCATCTGCTTCAGCATCGCTGTTGTTTGTTGGATTGTCAGCTTGAGAGCCTTCGGTGCCTTGGGAGCCCCCCTCAGAAGCATCAGCGGTAGGTGTAGCATCAGTCTTCGACGCATTAGACGGTGCTTGCTTTGAATGGCCTGGTTGTGGCAGGCGACGCTTCTTTCTAGGACGCTCTGCGGGCTGTTGCTGACCTTGGACGGGCTGACCTTCGAGAGAGGGAGAGGTCCTTCGAGATGGAATTAGATCCTGCTTCTCTGGATGCTGGTGGCCCAGATTCTCTGCATGATCGACCAGGCTCTGGAAGCTTTGAGTCAACTGAAGGCCATTCAGCTCTTCATCGATCTTCTCTCGGATGTCCTCCTCGTCGGAATAGGCAAACTCTTGGTCCGCACCACCTGCGTCATCATCGGCATCGTACATCGTAGCATCGCCATTGCCGCCAATGGCTTCCTGATGACCCTCGGCTAGACTATCCTCATCCGGATCTTGATCCCTGTTAGCTGAATGCATCATAGCTGCCGCATATCATACCAACCCCAAAACAGTCAAACATAGCTGGGTCGGGTGTGTACTTACATTCCTCTGCATCCTCGTCATAAGCATCCTCCTCCTCGAAGTCACTGTTGTCGCAAAAGTCCTCGTCCTGCTCATCCGCCTCATCGTAGCCCTCCTGATACTCACCGTCCTCCTCATAGTCCATTTCTTCGGCAAGTTCACCTTCTCCGCTGTTGACCCTCTTTTTTTCCATGTATTCCGACCCAGAGCTATCGAAATACTCTTCCTCTGCTCCGTCGAACTCAGCGGCGTCGGTTATCTCGTAGTGTTGGGACATTGGCGAGGCGGTGTTGGGGGATGATTGGCAGTGTGCAGAAGTTGGTTAGTGGAAATCTCAGAATTCGCTTATTGAAAATTTGGTTTTTTTTTTCACCCGCGCTAAATCCAAATGCACGTGACATCACAGGGAGCTCGAGAGGTTGACAATTTGAAGGACGTTTGCCTGCCATTCAGCTTTCATCGCTCATGTGCCATTCACGCAAATCTCACTTTCATCCACCGCCGTTTTGTTTTCTTTTATTATTCCCTTCTAGCCTGTTTTTTCATTGATTGTCCGGGTAGAGATGGAACCAGCAGACGAGGATGGCGACTCACATTTCACATCGACAGCGAAGGCCGCCAGGTTGGATCAGGAAAGGTGGAAGAAGGCGACGAACGAGATCCGAAACTCGCGCTTCGCGGGAACTCCTATTATTTCGGCATCTAGCGTTTGCACATGCGATCTTCATGGAGGTCAGGAGCACAATGTACGATGTGTGAAGACCCTTCAGCGACACAACCTACGCGATGTCAATCTACAAGCTCTACAACTACGAAACCAACACCCCGGGAAACAAAGATTGGAAGAGGCTCAACAAGAGGCGGCACTGGCCCAGCAAGCACTTGGGAGTACGACAGATTACGGCTCAATCAAAACTGCGAAGCAACGACATACAGAGAGAGATGAAGATCTTAGAGACGCCGCGCTTCAGTTCGAATTACAGTTGAAGTCTCTCGATGTCGAAACTCCACTCCGCAAGAAGCACAGAGCCGGCAAAGACAAAACCGCAACACCCTCTACAGTAGCTGCCAGCCACCTTGCGAGCCGTCAAGACAATAAGAGTGAGCGGTGGGAGGGCAAAGACTTCATTGGACGACGAAATGCGGAATCGGAAGCAACTGGGAGTGTCATATTTGGAGCGAACGTGTCAGAGGAGGTCCGAAAGGCAATCACAGCGGAGCGAGAACGCGAGAAGGAGGAGCTTCACCGTGAAAGAGAGCGACGTCGAGATGAAATGCGGCGGCAATTCGGTGTGCACGACCAACCGTTGGAAGACAGTGAGATGTCGCAAGCGGACGATGAGCCATGGAAGAATGCTTTGAATGACATCGATATGGAACATGACCAGTTAAGGTACAACCCCCTCTTAACCCCAGAGCCCCTTGCGATACCTCAGGTTACCTGTCTTTTTGTGATTTGGCCTTTTAAACCGAGTATTCTAACACTCTTCGGTTGTAGGCAAGAAGTCGACCTGATGGCGAATGGGAATCATATTGCGGACATCTGCTCAAACCTTATCCAGGCAAGACGACTGAAAGGTGAAGAGATTCGGAAGTGGAGAGCAGAAGTGGCAGGCGATAAAGGGACAGCTACAGCGGACATTCACGACTATCTTTCGGAAGAAGAACAAGGAGATAAGGATGAGGCTCCTTATTTTTTCCTCGAAAACTACGACCAGGCTTCTCAAGAGGACAGCCTTGCTGGAAGTCTCGGAGACAGCCGAAGATCGCTAAGCGACAACGAAGCTGAAGAAGCAACACAGCTGCACACAAACAACACTGACGACGACGATTGTAGCGAGGACGATGAGGATCCTTGGGAGACCGAGTTCCATTATATCGATGTACATCTGCAGCCGATGGAGCCAAGATTGGTCATCTCTTGTGGAGTTCTCGAAATGAAGGCACGGAGTGGTATTTCTGTTGTTGGCATACAGCACATTACCGGACTCTTCAAGGCAGTTCGCCCTGATCTTGCACCATTCGACTGGAGAACGACTGAATCGAGGCTGGGAGAGAGGACCGGGATCGAATTCACCATGTATGACGTTTGCCGGAACAATTGTTTTTGCTTTGCTGCGAAGCCACTTGCCGATGAATGCCCATATTGCTACCTACCTCGATGGAAGCCTCTAAAGAAAGGACAAAAAAAGAAGCATCGGAAGCCCTACATCGTTTTCAACTATATCCCGCTCATCCACCGTCTCCGCCTCCAGTACGCCAATCCCGACCGGGCAAAACAGTTTATGGATTATCGGGAAAGTCTCAATCCTGAGCTCGACACGAACGTCCTCAAAGATTGGTGGCATGGGAAACTGTGCGCCGAGTTACGAGGTGAAGGGTTCTTTGCAGATTCAACAGATTTGGCCCTGGTCTTTTCGACAGATGGCTTCTCTGTCTTCAAGGTCAGAGTTTCGAAAAACTGCTGGCCATTGATAATCATCAATCTCAACCTACCGCCGTCTATTCGATATCGGATTGAAGAAATCATTCTGCTGGGTGTGATTCCTGGACCAAAAGACCCAAAGGACCTGATGTCATTCATGTACCCATTTGTGCTCGAGCTTTTAGAATTACAAAAAGGGATAGAGGGTGTATGGAATGGATATACCCGTTCATACTTCACGCTGCGGGGCCATAATGTCATGAGTTTGGGCGACATGAAGGCCCGCGAAAAGGTCATTCAGGCTACAGGTAACAAACCCCTCTCCCATGAGGATGGGACTTTCCGATCGGATAACGGCGCATGTACTGACCTGAGACTGTGGATAGGTTGTGGATCAATATCATATTGTACCTACTGCAAGGTTAAAGCCGTTCGTGGTATAATATACTGCAGTGGCTATGGCTACTGCCCCATGAGGCCTCCTTTTCGACGACCCGACCCCTCACAGTTACATCTACCGGTATCAAAACGAACCATGGTGTCTTTCCAGGTCGACCCATCCCATGGAATTTGGGATCCATGGAATCTTCCGAAGAAAACACAGAAAGACTACGCAGACACCATGAAGATTCTCGCCAATACTCTCAACTACACGTGGGCAGCAACGCAGGGAGTTCGAGGAATAAGCCCCTTTCTTCTGTCGTGGGCTATGGATCATCCTCGGTCATTTCCCACTGACGCGATGCATCAATGGTACAACATTGCTAAGCATTTGTACAATTGGTGGCGAGGCAAGTATGCATCTGTTGTTGATGTTCCCAAACCCAAACCGGCCGTCACAAACGGAGAGCAAGAAGTCGAACAAGAGGAACCCCAGCTCTCACAGCTTCAGCGGATCATGGCAAGTACTGCCATTCTACGCAATCCGGACCCGTTCACGAACCCGGCCATGGCAGAGTCTTCGAACACCGAGTTCGAGCCACAGTCAAACCAACCGGTACCGGGATCAACGGTATCTACTCACTCTCGTGGCTCTGCATCCACCCGCTCCACGACCCGTGGTCGAACCACAGCAGAACGGTCCGGCCGGGGTTCTATAGCATCACAGAAATCCACTCGTGGAGCTACATCATCTGGTCGAGGCATTGTAAAGAATACAAGAGGGAAGAACGGCGATGGACGAGGCCGAGGGCAAGGGCCAAAACGTGGTAGAGGCCGCGGTGGTTCCTCAGCAGTGGCTGGCGATACCAGAGCAAAGACGAAGAAGTTTATTCAGACTGCTGATCTGTTTTGCTTGCCTGAGAAAACATGGGAGAGAGTTGGCCATGAGATGAACTTCACTGCTCAGCAAGGTATATCTATCTTCGTGTACTCTGATCAATATTCAAGTTCACTAACGTTCCACCCTCTAGGATTAATACCAGCGGCATTTGGTATTCAGCCCCGTTCTCTACCCGATCACTCCCACCAATACAAGTGTGAGGAGTGGTTGAATTGGACACTCCGGTATTCTGAGATCTACCTTGAAGGAGAACTCCCCGAGCCATTCTACACGGAGTATGTACTTTTCGTCGACGGCATACGGTTGAGCCTCGAGCGAGAAATCACGCAGGAAGATATTGAGAAAATCAGAAGTTCCATAATACGGTTCTTGACTCACTATGAGAAAGATTACTTCCAATATGACGAATCTCGACTCGATGCAATGAAACCGACATTCCACCAACCTCTACACCTTGCGGACCAGCTTGAAGACTGTGGACCATCCTACGTTCATGCCACTTGGTCCACGGAGAAGGTATGCTACGTCCTTGGACGAGGCTGTAAATCGAGAAGCAGCATTTACCAAAATATATCAAACAACATCCTCCGGAACGAGCGGTTGAATCATCTCCGCTACACGATCGACCTGGATACTTTCAAGGAAGCTGCAATCAACACTCCGGCCAAGCCTACCGTCTCCGTATCCTCTGGACCAAGGGCCATTGATCACTCCAAAGGTGCCGTCAAAGAACTTGAGGATGTACATAGGATCATGGCGGCTTTGGGTACTGGAGAGGAAGCAACCGCAACGGCTCTAGATGAGGATATTCGGCGCGTACTTGAAGAAGCCAAAGATGCTGACGCTGCATATGCTCTCAAGCTGCACACTACTACACACGAGGTTATCGAGAAGGAGATGCTGAAGGGCCTGAACGATGGCAAGGAGCAGGATCGGATGCGGCTATATGCATGGTACTACAAGTTCCTCATCTCACAAGAAGAATCTACAGTATTCAACCATGCACATGGAAACTCCAAGGCAGCCCAACGACGGACAAAGTTCGAGGAGAGACGGAAAGAGTTGGAGGCAACAGGGTCAACAGATGACTTAATCTGGATTATCGAGTTTACTGGCAAGATCATGAAAGCCCCGATAACCACAAAGCTGTTGAATCTGTTGGTTGAATACGACCCAGACTGGTCAGAAATGCACGCCGAAGATATACAACAATATCGGGTTTGGAAATATCCAAATGCAGAGTACTGGGCTTGCGATAACCAATCGAAAACATCAGATCTTTCAATTGCCTCTTCAACAATGCCTAGGGATAATCGAACCAGAAGCTCTTCATTTGTTTTCTTCAGGTATGGCGGTGAAGGATCCTACGCACTTGGAGAGGTTCTGTACTTCTTCACTATTCGGTTCGAGAAAGAGAAGATGTTCTATGGTCAATGGGTGGACGATGAGGACGAAGACAAGATCCGCGGTGAATCCGACAAGCTAGCTCTTATTCGCACAATTCCCACAGATGTCAGTCCGAATGGGCGCCTTCGTTACGCAAAGATGGATGGGGGAAGGGATGTTGTTGTCGAGGCAGATGCCATCGACGAACTGATCGGCTTTGTATATTGCAAAGGAAAGTTTGTTGCTGTCCGCAAAGACGGCCATAGATTCAGCTGATATAATTCCAGTTGCTTTTTTGTGTTTTAAACGTGCGCTGCTCGTTTTGCGGGAGTTGCCGAACCTCTTTGTCCTTTTTTCTTTGTTTGCAAGCTCTTTTCTCTTCATTCCCACCACAACAACCTCTACTCCACAACAACTCACATCTCAGGTATGTTTGCACCCTCGAATTTTCACCAATCACCATCCTAGCGGCCCATTTCTGACGCAAACCTTCACTAGATACCAATCGATTAGCCTACCCCTCACCCGCGATTCAGATGCCCAAGCGCAGACGTCCAGTGTCGCTCGACCCCCTCGACCCAACTGCTACAGTGTGGTGCGCCGCGTACACATTGACGCCAGCCCGCATCCGACTGTTGGAAGAAGAGTGTAGGAATGGTCTGGTTTCCGAAAGATTTCTAGCTTCATTTCGACAAGCAGCAGAGCAAGAAGTTCGATGCACTTGCGTGTTACAGGACGTCGGATTTCATAGTGGAGTTGCAATTGGCATCTGTAAGTTTGATCGCCGACGAAACCCCAGTTGGATGCTCCAATGGAGCCTCATCGGGCTTTGCTAACCAGATGAATGATGCTCCTCTAGTTATTCCCAATGATCCAGACGACGCTATATCCGATATTGTTCCCACTGTCGGCCAGCAGTACCGTTTGATCAGATGCGCTACCAACTACGAGGGAACGGACATGGCCGCAACCCTTATCATCCCCCCAAATCTTCAAACTCTCTGGCGCCGACCAAGACGATTCCCCCGACTTGCCTCGCATACGAACAGCGACAGTCACATCATCGACCTCCTTGCAGCATCCTACAGCATCACCGCCGAAGTATCAGCCATGATTGAGCACGTTCCTAATCCCGGATACAGAAGTCCTACCATTATCTTCATGTTATCCTGGAAGACGGTTGTATGAACTCATGAGGCAGTACTGGCCGGATACAGATGCGCTCGAGCGTCGGTGGAGATACTGGGTACGGGTGATGGATGGATGGAGGGACTCAGGCCTGTAGGATACATGGGATCGAGAACAGTTATTGCCAGTCGCGCGCTACTAAGAGTTGTCATAATGGAGATATATAGCTAGATCTATGGGAAGGAATACAATGGATTGCACGAACATGAAGCTCGAAGGATCTTCGAATATATGCCAGTCACTAACTTCCGCACTTCATGAACGTCCGAACTTCAATCGGTCAATTACCCATGGCGACTTGCAGTGTGAGATCGAAATCTACGAGTGCAGACAGCCCCCACAGGGCCGGTAGCTACCATGGGATAAGTTTACCCTCCACATCGGGGTTATGATCACCATCCATCGACAAAGGGCGACTTTGGCCCCACAAAGAGGGTAAGGATCATGATGCTTTCCCGAGGGGTAAAAATTTACCCTCTGGACATAGATGAAAACGGCCGGTGATAGTACTCACCCCTTCTGAAGGGGTGCGTTACCCTTTACCATATAAGAAATGTTTCGCAGGGCAAGAGTAAGAACTTAGCTGTAGTCCTCATTAAAGCAATGTGCTAAAAGGTGGTAAAAGGAAGCATTTTAAGCAAGCCTTGATTGCGCCAGGGGTCGAAACTGGAATCTCTTGCTTCGTAGGCAAGCGCCTTGCCATTGGGCACGCAACCTTGGATGCTTTTGCTCTCATTACCTTGTTCTCCAACTTTTGGAAGAGCTTCTTCCTTAAGGCAGAGAATTAATTGACCTTACGTAAGTGGATCCAGTGAAACTCGGACGGAAGCCGCTTTCCGTTTGCAACAGTTGAACGAGACTCAATACTAATGGACAATGATTCCGGCGGAGATTTCAAGGCGCTGGTATGCATGAAGCAAGATAGACATGGTCTTTCATGGTAGTCGATACCTCAAAAGGCAAAGCATACAGCACCAAGGATTCCCGTGTGGTCACCCACCACGGTACTAACTTGGCGATTAGAAGCTTGACGAGAGGAGAGCGGACGGGATCCTGTATGGCCTTCAATCTATGGCCGTATCTGATAACATTTTTTATTCTGTACACTGAGGCAAATGGAAAACGAGATCTGTCATTTTAAAGAATCAAAAGCAAAGTCATCAGCACCGACGAGAGCAGGATTCGAACCTGCGCATCCAGAGGATAACAGATCGCCATATTGAATTGCCATTGTATAAATCAGACAAGTTCTAATCTGTCGCTTTAGACCACTCAGCCATCTCGCCTTCGATGTAAACTTCGCTTCTATACAAACCTTCATCTCAACTATTACTGGATTGGGGCAAAATGTGAAGCCATTCAAGCACCAATGTGAAGCATTCAAGCACCGGAAGAGATACCATTGATCTGGCTCTCCCGAGTCTGAAGGAACAAAATGAGAATCCCTTCAGAGCCTCGACGAGAGCAGGATTCGAACCTGCGCATCCAGAGGATAACAGATCTTTAAATTTCTACATTGCCAGGTAGTTAACAGGCAAATTCTAATCTGTCGCTTTAGACCACTCAGCCATCTCGCCCATGTTGGCCATCAACTCCGAGCGCAGATATGGCCTTATTTTTTGAGACATAAATGCTTGAAGGTGCGAGTACAAAAAACAACTTGAAACTGAGCATACATACAGCACCAGGAATTCCCGCGTGGTCACCCACGGCAGTACTAACGGGGCGATCTGAAGCTTGACAAGGGGAGAGCGGACGGGATCCTGTATTATCTCCAGTCTGTGACCGTATGTGGCAACTGATCCAATTCTGCAAAGATACCGTTTTTGTATCCTGGGACACCAATATCAAAACGCCGAGTGATACCAGAAGCTAAAAACGTAGGCCCGCAGTTCGGGCTTCGACCGACGAGAGCAGGATTTGAACCTGCGCATCCAGAGGATAACAGATCTTCCCTTTGCATTGTCAGTGATTGACAAATTCTAATCTGTCGCTTTAGACCACTCAGCCATCTCGCCCTTGATATCAACTTCAAGGATCAAGCTACTCGGTTCGAGGAGCATGGCGAGCTTCTCCAGAGATCGTTTGGTTCGCTGGAAAGAAGGCATTGTATCCGAGTGTTGGAATTCCAGAATCTGTCCAAATGGCCCTTCATTCGCAAAATGCTGCGGAGAAATATCCACGCCGCAAAACGTAGACTTTGTCGATCATCAGGAATATCACCAGTCCTCGATAGTATAGTGGTCAGTATACGTGCCTGTCATCAGTAGACCGCACGTGGCCGGGGTTCGATTCCCCGCTGGGGAGGATAGCTTTTAGTGGAGTAGTGATGCTTTCTTTCGCTAGCCTTTTGCAATTCACAGGGCCTGGGAATGTCGGTCCACTTGGCCGGTAAATCGGGTTGAATTTTTTCAGTTACGATTCGGATGCATGTTTTTGAACGTGAATTCGGATGAAAGGGCTCTCTATTCGCACAATCCTCAGGACACATGGCTTACTTGGCAATGTTTTAAAACCTTTGAAACAGGAGCAGTCCTCGGTAGTATAGTGGTCAGTATACGTGCCTGTCATCGGCTCAGTGACTACTGATCTTCAGACCGCACGTGGCCGGGGTTCGATTCCCCGCCGGGGAGGGCATCTTTTGGATGAATCCATATCCCATGCTGGGAAGGACGAGAACCGAATCGAATAAGTAGGTCGGCGGCTCAAGAAACTTTTGCTTATAAGACAAACTCGTCTTTCGAGCGCTCTTACTCCGAGCTCCAGCTGCCCCGGGGCATCCGATACAGAAATCGTCGTGATCAGGGCTATAGCGCTACAGTCGACAGGCCAACTCCCACCTCATGCATCCTTCATCTAAGTACTTATTTTGGCAGCCAGCCCAGCACAAAATCCTTGGCTCCCGTCCAACCTCACCTCCCAAATCCGCGAATCACCCCCAACTTCTTCCATTTCCCCAAAACTCCACTCCCCAAACCTATCAAACCCACGCCCATCCCAAAAGCCCAAAACGCGAATCAGCCCCCCTTTATCAACTTTCTCCCATTTCTCAAACCCCCAAATCAGGCCGATTTCCTTAGCCACCAAGCCCCCCGCGGCTTGGAAACGCAACTGAGCCCCCACTTCCACAGGTTCCGCTGTTTCGCCGACTGCTCAAAAAAACGAACTGTTTTTCTTGGCCGCTTGGAAACGCGAATCAGCCCCATCTTTCTACCTTTCTGTTAAAAGCAAGAAGATTGTTCGCTGCCCCGTTGTCATTCCTGTCCCAATCCGGACGCCCGCAACTCCAGATTGGGAGGAAACGCGAATCAGAGTCGACTTTATCGGGTTTTGAGAAAGGAGGGTTGAAGCTGATTCTGCCATCTGCACATCCTGCATGAAATGCGTTGGAATGAATTGCGAATCAGCACTGCTTTCGGAGGATTTGAGAAATGTGGAAAAAAGTTGTCAGGTTGACCTTGGGCAGGAATCGTACGATATGTATTATGAAATGGGCTTCCAATTGTTGCCTCCGGCAAGTTCCGCCAAGTTTTGTGGTCACTGGGAGGGGCTGTTTTTGGCGAACCTCTTCTTGACATAGATGGCAGCTTGCAAAGTATGTACTTCTTTTAAATTTCAGAATGTTGCAGATGCAGCAAGTAGTAAGTAATATCAAAGTACAGATTCCCAGCCCGGAATAGTAAACAATCTATCAAAAAAATGAAAGGCTACATCAGAAATGTCGATGGATGTGAAAGGTCCACAGAAAACTTTGAGCTTCTAGCTGCTCCGGCCTGGGAGCATTGAGGGCTAAGGAACTTGAGAAGGAGCGAAAACGGGAGAAGAATATAAGTAAGCTTGATGGTCCTAGTATTTGAAATGATGCTTGTTGCAGAACGATCCACAGTAAGTACGCTGCAGGTATACTCCGATGGCCATTACTTACGCAAGCCAACAAGCGCTTTATTCCAGAACAAACAAGCAGACTACTACAGGGAACAACTTCTACTAAGCAGAACCACTCCTACCTCTATCCACTGCCATTACCAACTGATATAACCCAAACTCCAACCTCTCTCCATACACATCAAACACACCTTATATTTTTCCACACCTTCAACCCAATCAATCTCACTCGGCCTTACAAAACATCACCACATCCCCCCTCCTCCTCTCATCATCATGCCAATGCGTATTCCACCACCTCCCACACTCTTCATACCTCACCTCCTTCCCAGTAACCTCCTTGACCAACTCCACAATCCCCTTCTCCCCCTTGACTTTCTCTCCCTTCTCCCCCACCTTCTCCTCCTTGCCCTCCACCAGCGCCTGGAAAACAACCAGCCGATCCGGCCACTCAAACTTCCGCGTATTCTTCCCGCGCCGCTCCACCTCTTTCCGAGTCGAAACATTTTCCCTGAGGAACAGCTTGGGGTTGTCGTAGAAGCGGTCGGCTTCGTCACGATAGCTTGACAGGAAGCGGGGCGCGACGTTGACGGGCGGGTCGCACGAGAGGGCCCAGGCGGACTTGTATTCGGGGAGTTGCATGTGGGACATCCAGGGGGTGGAGTGGCAGGGCATGAGGAAGCCGACGGAGTTCCAGTCGGGGGAGAGGGCGTCGCGGCGGATGTGGTCGACGACGTCGATGACGCCGCGTTGGTGGAGTTGCGAAGTGTAGTAGGCGATGGGGAGGTTGATGGCGACGAGGGCGACGAGGAGGGCTTTGCGGAGGGGGGGGGAGGAGGTGAGGGTGTAGAGGGAGGATGCGGCGTAGAGGTGGAAAATGGGGAGGAGGGGGTAGAGGAAGCGCATTTCTTTGTGGGAGATGAAGGAGTAGGTTAGGGTTACGAAGATGGCGGTGAAGGCGAGTTGGAGCTTGGGGGCGCCGAGGGGTGTGTCGGGGACGGAGTCGAGCTTTTCGAGGGGGGTGGTGAGGCGCGCTTCGAGGAGGGCGGCGGTGGATTCAAAGACGTTGCAGATTTCGTGGATGGTGAGAGGGAGGTAGGCAGTAAGTAGGAGAGGGAGGCCTTGCGAGATGTAGTAGTGCCAGGGCATCGTGCCGTAGTGGATGCTGAGCTTTTGCACCAGGTTGTAGACGAGGAACTTTAGCGGCGGGAAGGTGAATTGGCCATAGTACCATCTATCCAGCGCGAGGTTTGTGCCAATGGCGACAAATGCAATGGCAAAGACGCGGGAGAGGATGGCGGCACGGGCGTTTGGACCGGCTCGGAGGAGGAGGAAGGAGCCGAGGAGGAGCCAGAGGAGGGCGTTGGTGGGGCGGAGGAGGGTTGCGATTGCGGCGAGCGTGAGAGAGGTGGTGAGGCGGCTAGGGGGAAGGGTTAGCAATTGTACTAGGGCATGTAGGTGGATGGAGTGCTGGGTAGATGGAGGAAACATACCCGGTGTTGAGAGGAGTATGAGGCCAGGGCCAGTAGGTGAGTGCGCCGGCGGTGAGCGTCGTCTCGAGCGAGTTGGAAAAGGTGCGGGTTGAGCAAAACCAGTGGAATGCGGAGCCGAGGGAGATGAAGAGGGTTGTCATTGCCCGTCCTTTTCTATCCTTCTCTCCAGGTCCGGCGACGGCCAGGGCGAGTGTGTAGGTCCAGTAGTCACCGAGAGCGGCAAACACGGCCTGGTAGACTTTCGGGGCGACGAGGAGCAGTTCGGACCGAATCTCAGGGGAGAGCTTCAAGGTCTGCGAGATGATGTCGGCCGTCTTGTACACGCCCGCAAACAGGAGAGGGTGCGCAATACTCCGTAGCTTCTCCCACCATTCCCAGGTGATCCAGCCGCGGCCAAAGACGAGATCCCAGGCAGGCTCGAGCGCTTGGAAGTATTCGTCGGGTTGAAAGAAGGTGCGGGTTGTGAGAGCATTGACTAGGCGGAAGGCGAGGATGAGGAGAAAGAGGAGGGAGGGCGACAGGGCGGATTGGGAGTCGGGGGTTGAGCCATCTTTTCGCGAGCGTTTGGTGGAGGGCCGCGAGTCTGAGGGGGTTGTGGAGGACATTGAGGAGAGGAGAGCGTGCGGCGTGAGCTGGACTGCCAACTACCCTGGCCTTGGCATTCCCTAGTAAGGGTCAAAACGCGAATCAGCACCACTTTATCAGTTTCTGTGATTCTGCAATACCCTCCTGCTCATAAAGTTGCATTCACGGGACCGCAACTTGCAACCTCACTCACTCACTGACTGCATCCTCACCACAACTTGCACCCAAGCCCTCAAAAGCTGTGCTCATTCGCCTTTTTAGATTCCATGAGATTGCAGCTGTACATTAAGTAATGTAACAAATTGAGTCAAGTAATATACGACGAGAGGCTCGCCAAAAACAGCCACTCCCCGTGACCACAAAACTTGGCGGAACTTGCCGGAGGCAACATTGGAGGCCGCAATTCTCGCTTCACCAACACCAACGCGAAACTTCACGATTTCCTCCTCTCCACCAACACCACCAAAACCCATCACCAACATCACCAAAAAAAACCCACCTTTCACCTTCCCCTTACCCGCAAAACGACTCAATGCCACCCCCGGTCCCGCACCACCAACCCTTCCCGCCGGCCCTCCCCCAAACCAAACCCTCTACGTCTCCAACCTCCCCTCGAAAAAACCCCCAAAGCCCCAGCTCCGCACCCTCCTCTACACCCTCTTTTCCACCTACGGCCCCGTCCTCGATGTCGTCGCCCTCCGCACCTCCAAAATGCGCGGCCAGGCCCACATCGTCTTCCGCGACATTGCCGCCGCTACCCAAGCAATGCGGGCCCTCAACGGCGTCAACTTTCTCGGCAACGACTTGGTATGTACCTTCTCCACGTCCCCCCATGTCTCGAGAGCATTGCTGTACTATCTGGAAGGGATTGGTGAAGCTAACATGACGGATGACCAGAAAATCACCTATGCTAAGGGCCGCTCCAACGTCATCTCGCACCTCCTCGGCACGTACATCCCGCCGTCGAAACCGCTCGCGGAACAGCCAAAGACGGCGTTTGTCGCCCTGCCGGGGAGTGCTCCTACCGCTCCGCCTACTGTGCCTGCTGGGCCGCCGCCGAGTCTGCCGACTATCCCGACTGGGCCGCCTCCGTCGTTACCGGCTCCGCCTACTGCTCCACCAGTGGCTTCGCCTCCTAGTAGTGGACTGCCGCAGACGGCTGGTGTGAAACGACCGAGGGAGGAGGATGATGAGGATGAGGAGGATGAGGGGGAGATGGAGATGGATGAAGATTAAGTCTGTCTGTGCTTGGTTCAGCATTCAGGACGAAGGATGGAGGAGGATGACACGATGGGATCTGTCGGATCAGGTGTGGAGAATGCGAGAGTGAATGGATCGGTACGGAAGGAGTGGAGTGGGATGTCAGGGATATTATTTTCTACGGACAAATGTGTCATCATGATACTGTAATATGGTTACAGGACAGGCTGCTGTGGAACATTGTCTTTTTTTTTTGATTGTTATGTTATTTCTTTCCTTTTAGCTTGGGCGATATGTCACCTTTTTCTGTTATTGTGTAGCGTAATTTTGCTTTCGAAGTACGAAGTATAGGCTGGTGTTTTTTTCAGATCAAGGAGCGGTGGCAAGAACAGATACTACAACTCTGATGGTCGGGATAATGCTAGGGATTTAGAGCTGCGAGAGGGTGTGCACTGTGGATTTGGTGGAGTGGAGTGGTGATGTGATGTGTGGCTGCTCGTGTGTGAATACTTGTGACATTGCCAATTGGGGGTTCAAAGGGCTCTATAGCTTCTTAACTTAACACTAATATGCCCTACGGTAAGGCCCAAATAGTAACTCCCCCTGAAGCCAATTCCTCCAGGTCCGCAATCCTCCTTCACCATTTCATTCATCCTTTTGTACAAACGTGTTTGGCGCAAATCTTTGGTTCCACAAATCTTCTTATCGATAAACATTTTGCGCCTCTAAAACAGCAGCCCTTAAACACCAGCCAATCCCCCGCCGCTCTACACTAACCACATCTCGCTAGACCCACTAGCTCCTCCCTCCCATTGGTCAATTTTTTCCTCTCGCATCCCACCAGGAACAAAAAAAGTTCGACCAGAGCCATCTTTTTCGCTTTGCGACTCTTCCCTTCCATCGAGACTTTCAACACAACAACAATCAAATACCCAACACCAAACCACACCACCACCACCACCGCCTTTCCCTCGACTTCCGACACCATCGCAATCATGGCTGACGGACGCTCCGGAGAAAAGGAAAAGAAGAAGAAGAGCAAGAAGAGCGTCGAGGAGGAACTGCCTGCTGTCCAGAATCTCGAAATCTCGGCAAAGGATGAGAAGAAGAAGAAGCGGAAGCTAGCTGAGGCTTCCGGCACCGAGGAGGCTCCAGCAAAGGAGGAGAAGGAGGTGAAGGAGAAGAAGGACAAGAAGGAAAAGAAGGAGAAGAAGGAAAAGAAGGAAGACAAGAAGGAAAAGAAGAAGGACGAGTCTGAGGATGAGGAGGAAGAGAAGGACGCCGCCGAGGTTGAGGAGGGCGAGGATAACGATGTTCCTACACAACAGTTGTCCCTCCCAATGACTGGTGAGGTGCCGGCCTTCTTCTCGGACCTCAACTTGTCGAAGAATACGCTGAGAGGCTTGGAGGATATGAACTTTACCAAGATGACTGGCGTCCAGGCCCAGACGATACCTCCATGTCTTGCTGGCAGAGATGTGAGTAGCAGAAATACCCCCAATTGGACATGAACATTGTACTGACAAACTACTAGGTTCTCGGTGCTGCAAAGACTGGATCTGGAAAGACGCTCGCCTTCTTAATACCCGCCATCGAAATGCTCAGCGCCCTCAAGTTCAAGCCCCGGAACGGTACTGGCTGCATGGTCCTCACCCCCACCCGCGAACTCGCCCTCCAAATCTTCTCTGTCGCTCGCGAACTCCTCTCCCACCACTCGCAAACCGTCGGTATCCTTATGGGTGGAGCCAACCGTCGTCAGGAAGCCGACAAGCTCGCCAAGGGTGTCAACCTCATCATTGCCACCCCCGGTCGTCTCCTCGATCACCTCCAAAACACCCCCGGCTTTGTCTTCAAGAACTTGCGCATGCTTGTCCTCGACGAGGCTGACCGCATGCTCGAGATGGGTTTCGAAGACGAAATGAAGCAAATCATCAAGATCATCCCCTCCTCCAACCGCCAAACCCTCCTCTTCTCCGCCACCCAAACCACCCGCATTGAGGATCTCGCCCGCATCTCCCTCCGCCCCGGCCCTCTCTACATCAACGTCGAGGAGAAGAACAACGCCGTCGCGACCGTCGAAGGCCTCGAACAAGGCTATGTCGTTGTCGACGCCGACAAGCGCTTCCGCCTCCTCTTCTCCTTCCTCTTCAAGACCTACAAGAAGAAGAAGATCATTGTCTTCATGTCGTCCTGCAACTGCGTCAAGTTCTACGCCGAGCTCCTCAACTTCATCGAGCTCCCCGTCCTCGACCTGCACGGCAAACAAAAGCAACAAAAGCGCACAAACACCTTCTTCGAATTCCGCAACGCCGACCAAGCCGTCCTCGTCTGCACCGACGTGGCCGCCCGCGGCCTCGACATCCCAAAGGTCGACTGGATCATCCAATTCGACCCTCCAGATGACCCACGCGACTACATCCACCGCGTCGGCCGTACCGCCCGCGGCATGGACGGCCACGGCAAATCCCTCCTCTTCCTGCAGCCCCACGAAGTCGGCTTCCTGCGCTACCTGCAAGAGGCAAACATCCCCGTGGCGGAATACGATTTCCCCGAGAAGAAGATTGCGGCGATCCAGTCGCAGCTGGAGAAGTTGATTGGCGGCAACTATGCGCTCAACTCGAGTGCAAAGGAGGCGTTTAGGAGCTATATCCATGCCTACTCGGCGCACTCGTTGAGGAGCATCTTTAATGTTTATAATTTGGATCTTGTCAAGGTTGCGAAGGGGTTTGGGTTTGTTACGCCTCCTAGGGTCGATATTACTATTGGGAGTAGTATGAAGAAGAAGGGGAGTAAGAGGCCTTATGGGCCGGATGGGGGAAGTGGGGGGAGGGAGAAGAGGAGGAGGGAGTAGGCGAACGATAGTGATGAGCCTGTTGAGTGGAGTGAGCGGAGGTGGCAGGTGGAAGGAATGGGGAGGGGGGTGGGTAATGGTTGGGGTGCTGTATATCCGCCATGTTTGTGTTTATTAAAATGTTTCGGTCATCCATCACAATTCCTTTTGCTTTTCTTTTTATTTTGAGGAGTTGTTGTTCGTCTTTTATTAGCATGGTATGTAAAAAGTAGATCGATTGAATTCAGGAATTTTTCTCTGGGTGGTTTTGTGTTGCTTTGTGGTTTGTGTTCTCGTGTTGTATGTGGGAAGGGGGGGTCCTGCTGTTTTTGGAATGGGGATATGAGCCGGGGTGCTCCTGCTGTTTTTGGAATGTACTGGTGGGTTGGGACTTCCGTGGAAGTTTGCGGTGGGAACTTGGAGGGTATAAAGGGAGGTGTCCGCCCTTGTTTTGGGAGCAGAGCTTGTGAGAAGAACAACAACGGGGAACTTAAGAATGGAATTTGAAAGATGATGGGATCTTCCAGTTACGGGTACAACAACAAAAAGAAATGCGGGACCACACGAGTTCCAGATCACCTCTCCGACGAAGAAAGTAATACGTTCTCGAGGCCTCCCAAGCAGCAGTTGAAGTACATATACGTACACACGAGTCAAGATTCCGAGCATCTTTCCTTGAGTAAAGTCGCTCTGCTGCACGCTCTGCTGCACGCTCTTCCAGACCAAGTCAATACGATGAGACACGAGACCCTACAAACAACCTCGTTCACACGTTCTTCCGGGCTGTGAAGAAGTCGTTTTGGCCATTACACGCAATCTTGCGATCAGCAACGATAGAGAAGAACTGGGGTTACGAGTACTGTTGTACAAGCAACTCAACTCAACAATACACTCTTTTCCATCGATAGCGCACGTTACTGCAAACAGAAAATGAAGAAAGAAGAAAGCAGAAAGCAGATAAATACACGAGGTCTGACAAGTGTTGTTCCGGAATCGTATACGTTCTTCCAGGCTGATTGAGGAGGAATCGACCGAGACAAGGAGGAGGGGTACGAGTACTTCACAACTAAACAGAAGGTACGTTGGTGCAGACAGAAACCTAGCTAAGGGGGACGATAGAAGTAGGAGTTTTGATTACGAGAAGGTTCTGTCAACTTGTACTTTGTACGTTCATCCAGGACGGTACCGGTCACTCACGAGAACCAACACATACAAGTGCTATAGTCTGGGTTACGGACGCCGTGCAGTAGACTTTGCACGTTCTTCCAAGCAAACTCACGATGAACCTAGCTATGTACGAAGAAGATTCGAACCTCTCGTACGAGTGCTTCACAACTTGCAAACCAGAAAGTACGTTGGTGCAGGCAGCAATTTAAGGGGGACGATAAAGATGGGAGCGAAGAGCTAGAGTACGAGAATGTTCCTCTACAAATTCCTAATGACCAAGACCGGCACAGAATACGACTCGGGATCCCAGTACTTCGGCAAAGAATGGACGTACTCGTACGTACTTGCAGACAGCAACTACTTAGCATGAGGGTCAAAGCGTACGAGTCTGTATTAGAAACTTGAACCCTCCGGGCTACATTCACGTTGGTACAGTGTAAGTAGTAGAGAACAACTGAAAGAGGGCAGAGAATTGATCACACGGGTCAAGATGACGAGATCTCTTCCAAAGAAGAACACACTTCAAGCTTTTCCGACATTGATTCGATCGTAGAGGACACCAACGCTACGTATATGTTCCTTCAGCCCGTGAGAGAGTTCTTTCCCCGCTACGCAAACTTGCGATGAGTGATTGGATAATGTTAGGCCTTCTCACGAGTGCCGCATAACGCAGCAAATCAAAGTTAACGTCAAGTTTAACGGCACGTTGGTGCAGCGCAGATACTGTAGCAAGAGTCAAAAGACACGGGTATTAATATTGGCTACGAGTATAGTAGGTTTTGAGTTCTTGGAGGCTGATTTACGAGGATTCGAGGGATATGGGAAACAGTGCCAGTTGTACGAGCACTGCAGAATCAATATTGCAATCCGCCCAACGAGAAGGAAGTACGTTGCCAGTGCAGCCCCAAACACTGGACACGAGCGAAGATTCCGAGTATTTGTCTGTGGAACCCTGACTTCGACTCACAAGAAGCGTTAGATACTATGGGCTCCTTGCAACTCCACGAGTATCGCACTATCAATACTACAGAGTACACACATCAAGAATGCACGTTGGTGCAGACAGCAAATGAACGGAAACAGACGGCAACTACACAAACTTGGCTTGGGTTACGAGTGATCGCAATCAACAAAACAGTCTTTCCTACGAGACCGCACATTGAGACAGACAGCAACTGATGGGAAGAGAAGGGAGCACGGGCCGGGTTACAAGCTTCTTCTATCTTCTAAGTACTTAGTCGAGGAGCACACTCGTACGGACATTCACATACGAGAATCAACAGAGAAGCTAGATACTGGGGAACTTGTACGAGGGCTTCACAATCAACAATGCTCTTTCCGATTGCACGTTGATGCGGACAGCAACCCACAAGGACAATCGCCTAGACGGGTCTCTTCTAGTCGAAGGATACATTCGTACTACGTACATGAACATACGATAAGCATGACAGAGAGGACCCTGGGGTATTTCTACGAGGGCCTCATAATCAACTTGAACAATATATAGTATACAGAGTCTACACATCAAAGATGCGCACGTTCTTCCAGGCAAATAAACGAGAAGTAGAACAGACAACTACTCGCTCCGAGTCCTAAGGTACGAGGGCTTCGCAATCAACCATATGCACACAATCATTCCGACCACGACTAACGAGCTAGAACCGGTAAGTACACAACCCCGGGTTCCGAGTGCCTCGCAATCAACCAGATACCCTTGAGGTTTCACGTTGGTGCAGACAGCAACTGATAAGGTACGTTACAAACAAACACACGAAGTACGAGACTGGGTACGAGAATCTTCCTGTCAAGACGTCGTTGAAGGATACGCTCTGAGCCTTGCAGAAGGTGACTCAGGTAAGTACTCACGAGAATCAAGAGAATCTCCGGGAGCCTGGCCTCATAATCAACAAAACATGCCCCCCCCGTCGAAAATGCACGTTTCTTCCAGGCAACATCTAACCAAAACAGACAGTTACACGAAATTGGGCTACGAGTGCTTCGCAATCAACCATACAATCTTCGCGTTACGGTCGAAAATGCACGTTGAGGCGGACAGCTACTTACTCACGAGAATAAATGTCTACACGAGACTGGATACGAGCATATTTCAGTCGAAGAACAGATTCGTACGACGATCTCCACTCGAGAATCAACAGAGAAGACCCTGGGGTACTGTACGAGGGCCTCACAATCAACAATACCTGACTATTATTAATGTATTTCTGGATTAGTCAAGAATGCGGCACGTTGGTGCAGAGAGCACCTTTGGAAAGGACAGTCGAGACGAGTCAGTATTCAAGTATCTTCCAGTCGACGTCTCTCCAGACAAAGATTCACGAAAACCAAGAACAGGAACCTGTGGTACGAGTACATCACAGTCAACAAAACACATATATCGTGACTTTCGGTAGAGAATGAACCTTGCTCTAGATATCGAACGAAAGGGTAGTAGTAAGTAGGTACAGACGGACATACGAGACGGATCATGAGAGCATCTTCTTTTTCGAAGAACAAGATCTCTCGATAGTGACTCACGAAAACCAAGATTAGGAACATGTAGCACGTGTACCTCGAGGCCTCAGAATCATGATCAATTCTCTTTCCGCCAAAATATATACACTCTGGTGCATGCAGATAACCAGTAGCTACTGAGGCTGTACAAACGGACATACGAATCTGGTTATGAGATTCGTTTCGTCGAAGAGCACATCCTTACGGACATTCACACACGAGAAGCAACAAATGCAAAACCAGAGTTACGGGTACCACACAATCAAGAATATACGCTCTCCATCGACACCACACGCTGATGCAAAAAGCAAGAATATTAAAGAAACATGAATTATGAGTCCGGGCATCTCCCAGTCCAAGAATGTGTTCCGATCCGACTTTTCGACGAGAACCAAAAAATACCAGAATCCGTTACGAGCGCCTCATAATCAACAAAGCGTAATTACAAGTATCCGATGAGAACGCACGTAGAGGCAGACAGCAGCTCACAAGAACAAACGGAAGGATACGTTCTGAGTCTTTCAGAAGTAGCAGACAGCGACTCACGAGATCAAGAGAATAGGAAGCTCAACCAGTACGAGGGCCGCACGACCATGAATTGGAAGCAATTTCCGTCAAGATTGCACAAAGTTCTTCCAGGCAGCATCTAAAAAGAACCAACAATCAACCTCACGAATCGCGAACCTAAGGTATGAGTGGTTCGCAATTAAACAAAGCATTCCCTATGGTAAAAAAAAAACCAGGATTTGCTTATTTAAGCGAAGCAAGCGGAACTGCTTATTTCAATGTAAACATACACATAATATGCATGTCGTTTTTAGGTGTAAAACCAGGAAAAAAACCAGGACAAATACCA